>CAUYRH010183673.1:0-50688 GCA_963574655.1 Perodicticus potto
TGGTGTTCGATGACATCTTATATCTGGATGTGTGGATCTCTGGTGATACTAGGTAAGTTTTCCTAAATAATTCCCTGGAATAGCTTCTCCATGCTTTTAGGTCTTTCTTTTCCCACAGAAAATCCTATTATTCATATGTTATTGTAGTTAAATTTGCATAGTTCCATATCTCTGTAAGTGATTTCTCTATCATTTCTGTTTTCTTCTCTGCCTCTTTAAATGACTAGGCTAGCTTGAAAGCCTTGCCTTAAAGCTCTGAGATTCTTTCTTATCCTTGATTTAGTCTATTTCTGAAGATTTTTGCTATTTTGAAATTCCCTACATGACTCTTCCATTCCTTTAGGTTTTATTATATTCTTATGTTATCTAGCTCTTTAGTGATTTTTTTCATCGATTTTTTGAAATATTGTTTTTGGCTTCTTTTTGTTGGTTTTCAACCTTCTCTTCACTTCAGATCATCTTAGTTGACATTTATATTCTGAATTCTGTTTCTGTCATTTTAACAATTTTCTTGTAGTTGGAGTTCACTACTGTTACTCCATTGTAATTTTTGATGGAATTGAACTGTTTAGTTTTATTATGTCACCAGGGTTCTTTTGGTGATTTTCCTATCATCTGAAATCTCTTTTCTCAACACAGGGCTAATAGGTCTGCAGAGCACCTGTTCCTTGCTCGGAACTCTCCTGCTTGATTAGAGGAAGGGACGATCACTAGATGGTGTTTTTTTGGCCTACTCTGGAATATTGATATGGCAGAGGAGGGGCACGTGCACTAGAAGCCTGTAATGCAGCTGTTTTCTGATTTGTTCTGTTCACCTGTGATTACCTCTGTTTGAGCCTGTTTGTGTTGAGTGTTGGGCTGTTCACCAGGTAGTCATTGGTTGTTTGAGACCCTCTTCACTGGAGGTTTGCATTCTGTAGATTGCTCTGCCTGGGGTCTCCCCACAGAGGTGACGATGGTAGCTGGGTGAGGCTATCTAAGCAGTGTTCCAGGGTGCCCAGGCATGGGCATTTACATAAACCAGGTCCCAGTGTACTGGCAGATCAAGGCTGTGGAGTCCCTGATGGGTGTTGGACTTTGGAGCATGTCTGCCAGACCTATAGCAGTGGTGGAGCCTCTATGGTGGGGTCATGGGTTCCAGGTGCTGTGTTGGAAGTGCTGGAATCTCAGTACAGTGTTCAGGGCCTGGCAGGAGCTCAGGCTCCAGCACGAGAGCCTCAGAGCCAGGACTGTGAAAGAGACAGAAATAGGGCTCTGAGCAGCCTCAGAGCCAGAAGCAGGGCTGAGTGAGCTGTGGAGCTGCACTGACTGAATGGGGGGATTAAAGCAGAGCTGGTGGTAGGCAGTTTGAACCCAGAGAGCAAGCCAAGGTTGTGCAGTTGGTGGGTGCAGATGCCAACTCATGTAGTCGGAGGTCAGTTCCAGCAGCCCAGGGACCATGGAGTTCTCCCTGCCCCACCCCAGGACTCACCAAAGTGGTCACCCTCCTAGGTTGGGGCCTGTCATGCCGCACTTGATTCCCATGCTCAGATCCTGTTGCCCTGCAGGAGAGAGGTGCTTGTCTTCTAGCCACTGGGTATGGTTTAGAGGAGTTTCCAATTAGTCTGCTTCTTGTCCAGCCTAGTGGAAGCAACGTGAAGGCCGCTAACACAGAGTGGAGTCCCATGCTGACCTGGCACTGTGCACCTGAGAGAGCAGATGGCTTTAGCTACTGCCTGACTCCCACCACACCTGTTGTCCGGTGGGAGTCAGGCAATGACTCCTCACAGACAACAGGCAGATCCCCAGACTGTCCAGGCAGAGGTCTGTGGGTGGAGGGAGCCCTCTCACAACTTGGCCACGGCGATTATGGGCTGAATGCAGCACACCAAGTCTCTGTCCTACTATTTTTCCCCATTTGCATTTTGATCTTGTCAAATATATCGCCCTATTACCTTTACTTTTTTTCCCTACTGAGTGTCGCATGTTGCTTCTCTGAAATTTTACAATGTTCCTTCTGAGAAAAGCTGTCTGCAGGGAGGCACTTGTTTGCAGTTTACTCTTCTTTCTTTGAAAGCTGCAGACTTGTGTCCTGCTTCTACTTTCCCATGTTGTTTCTTCCTGAGGTCTCCTTCTGATCATGGCTCCAGGATAAACACTTCCAGTGACAGTAGGGGGACCTGCACCTACTCCTGCTTTCCCTGGGAGGAGACGTGAATTCACAACTTGCTTGGCGTCGGCTTTCTTTCCTGCAGCAGCAGCTTGCCTGGGGATCAGTGGCACAAAGCAGTGGCATGGGGCTTGATGGGGGCTTGGGCCCAGGGCTGGGCTCCACGGTGGGTCACTTGGCACCAAACCCGCCCCACAGCTTGGAGCCCCTGAGATGCCGCAGCAGCCTTTCTACTGGGTCCCCAGCTCTCAGGCGTTGATTTCTAGCAAAATCTACCTCTTTCTTTTTGTGCTTTGCAACTTTTTCCTGCGTAATCTCTAGTACTTTTCCTTCATAGTTACTCTTGACCTATTTTTTTTTTTTTCCAACTAAAACTTTTTTTTCTTTGTCTGAGATGATCTGGTGACCAGTAGTCTTTAGTCACTCATCTTGCCTCCTCCCTCCTCTGAGACTCTGCATTTCTAACACAATCTCAGGGAACGCTAATGCTACTGGTCTAGACCACACTTTGAATAGCAAGGTTTTACAAAATTTCTCTTATCACAGCAGTTCTCAAACTGTGATCAGCAGTCCAGCAGCATCAGCGTCAATTGGAACCTTGTTAGAAATGCAAATTTTGGGGCCTTATCCTCAGACCTACTCAATCAGAAGCTCTGAGAGTCATTTGCATTTTGACAAGCCCTCCACGTGATTGTGATGCATGTCTGAGCACCAGTCATCTGAAGAAGTATTTCCCAGCCGTAATATTGATAGAATTACCCCGGGGGAACTTAAAAAAATTCAGCCATACCAAATAAATCAGAATCACAGGATATGGTACCCTTTATCATGGGGTTAAAAAAAAATTCTCCCCAGGTAATTATTTTTTTATTTTTTATTTTTTTAATTATTTTTTATTGAGTCATAACTGTGTACAATGATTCAGGCTTGGAGTACAGTGTGCGGGCTTCCCATACAATCGGAGATATTTTTATCAAAATTTAATCAGGTGGATAAAAATATCCCCAGGTAATTATAATGTGCAGTTTTGAGAAGAACTGCCTGAGAGACAGGCCCACTTACTTCATGAATCTTGACTAGCAAGAGCCTGGTAGCAGCGGGGCTGTCTGGGTCTGCTGGACCAGAGGCTCTGCTCCTCTTCACTGCTGCTTTGCACCTGTAACAAGATCCCACAGAACAGTGAGCACCGGTGTGGAACAGAGCAAGGAAAGGCACCTGGTGTAGGGGGAGGGGGACGCTAGGAGGATTTGGCCTCTTCTATTGTGTTAGGGACCCAGCAGAAAGACAGGCAACTCCATATTCAATGACAAGTGACACACATCCAATTGATACTGCAAATAGTCACATCTCCTGTGGTAACAATTTTTTTTTTTTTTTTTTTGAGACAGAGTCTCACTCTGATGCCCAGGCTAGTGTACTATGGCATCAGCCTAGTTCACAGCAACCTCAAACTCCTGGGCTCAAGTGATCCCATTGCCTCGGCCTCCAGTGTAGCTGTGACTACAGGCACCCACCACAATGCCTGGCTAGTTTTTCCATTTTTAGTAGAGATGGAGTCTTGCTCTTGCTCAGGCTTGTCTTGAACTCCTGAGCTCAGGCAATCCACCCACCTCAGGCTCCCAGAGTGCTAGGATTACAGGCGTGGCCACCACGCCCAGTCTGTGACAAGGATTTGAACGCTTTTTCAAGAGATCCCAACAATCCTCAGACTCCCTTTTATAAACTAGGCACGAGGAGTCTTGGATTTTATAGGGTTGACAAAGTAGAGAGCTGGTGGACTCAGAGGATGTACCCCATTGAACGCTGCACTGTCCCATCTGGAATATGTTCTGTCATCCAGAATCAAAAAAAATCTCCTGGCCAAATGGCCCCCAAGTCTGTTGCAGGGACTTGCACTGGTTTTGTCTGATGTCTGTTCTCTTGGGGGATGAGACCAGTGGAGGCACTAGTGTACACAGCCATAGGCCTGAATGATGACTGATGGATGGCTGTTTGTGTGGGTAGGAATTTGTGACATTTGGATACGTAGGCTGGGGTACCCACATGTGGGTGTGTAAGTTTCCTTATGGCATAGGACATATCTGGGCATGGGAAGAGAAGAAGACAGGCCAGAAACTGGGGAGTGGCTCTGCTCACACTGCCATGTTTTAACACAGAAGTCCTCAGCATTTGAGAATTCTACATGGAACCTGGACTTCTGGGTCTTTCAGATTACATATATATCAAGGTTGAAGAAAATATTTTATTTAACAGCCTTTAACTGTGTGCAAAACTGACCTCCATTTGCATTCTTTTGAGGATACCTGCAAATAGTAAGGGCAGGTATGCTTAATGAGAACTCAGTGGAGAACAGATCAGATAAGTATAACAAAAGCAGCTCTGAAAACTTGGCTGCTTTTAAGAGAGTAGGCTCAGATCTCTTTCTGCCTTTGTATTAATCCACTGCCAAAAGTTTTTGAATTTATTTCAAAAAGTGACATATCTTGTGAGGATAAGGAACCTGGATTTCCTTTGCCGCATGGTCCTAACTCTTCATCCTCTGGGCAAGAATCTATAGCTTTTTCTGCTAGTCTTTCTGTCACTTTCAACCCACTCACCTCCTCCTCCAAGTCAAAAGTGTCCTGTGGCTGTTGGGTTAAAGACTGATGCAGTTCCTGTCTGTCTATGCTCTGCTTCCAGTCCTGCCAGATGAAGGGCAAGTCCAATGACTTAATTTTCCTGCCCAGGGGATTCTTCTGAAACAGGCTCTTTCTCGCTTTGCTCTTTCTTTTCCAGAAAGTCTCCTCCTTGGCTGAATGGGCTTCCTTATTGGTAGCCTGTAGACTCCACAGCTCTCTCCTCACCTGTTCAGGGTCTGTGTTCCACTGTGGATCTGTTCTGGGCAGAGAATGTACGTAACAGGGTATCTTGGAGTTAAAATCCAGGCTTTGTGTTGATGTTAGCACTGCGGACATTCCCTTCTGTGTTTCCTCTTTAGAGCAGAGGACACATGGCCAGGGAGCAGTGGGCAGCTTCGTACCCCCAATAGGGGGCACAGGGTCTTCTTGTTGGCTTTGCCCAAACTCAGAGTCTTGCTGGAGGCCCAGCTTCTCACCCCTCACTCTGTCCATTACTTCCCATACCACTTGGTCCAAACTGTTCCTTTGGGGAGTGTTAAAGGGTGGTGATGACTGACCTCGGGGGCACGTGTATAGGCACATCTTAGAGATGGCTTTCCGGAGACGCTCTCTGGGTGAGAAGGGTTCAGGATTTGGGGCCAGAATCCTGATGGATGGCACATCAGTTGGATTGCAATTCCAGAACATGTGGGATGGTGTGAACTTTTGGACAGGTGTCTTTGACACATAGGAGTAGAGACAGAAGAAGGCATCGGCAGTGACAGCCAGTGTCTGTACCTGCTTAAACCTGCCTGGGTACAAGGGTTGAAGATGGTGAGTCTGGGGATCATTAGCAACTTATCTTTTAGATCTCCCCCTTCAGAAGTCTCCTCAAAGCTCAAAATTCAGAGAAAAGCTAGCTGCCCATTTTCCCACTACTGTTTCTCTCATTTAGACTTTGGACACTCAGACACCCCTCTCTTGACTTTTTTGACTTCTTCACTCCCCATCCTGAGTAGATATTCCAACTTGGAAACAGAAAACAGGGGTAAGATTTAAAGACAGTATGATGATTTGATTCAGCTAAAGGGGAGAAGACCTAAAGGAAATAATAGGTCTGAGGCTTCTTGAAGGCTGTTTCTTCAAGAGAAAGCAGACATCACCGTTCTCCATCTTCACTGAAGACAATGTAGGAGGAAATAGACACAAGAGACAACGGGGCAAGTGATGCTACTGAGAGAAAGTGGGATGGGCCGCCATTGAACCCTGTCGTGACAGTCCAGAGCTGGGGGAGAAGAGAGGGTTGTCTGTGGGAACACTCACTGGCCAGCATGAGACAGGGGTCCTCCATCTCAATCCTCCGCACTTGAGCCTTCAGGAAGAGCTGGAAATCTATGCCCTTGGCCTGAGAGGGGGTGGTGAAAAATCGGGCAGGGATCCGAGAAGTGTCTTTGTGGTCCTCTTGGCCAAAGCCCAGACTGAAGAGGACATCTTCTGCGTCTTCTTGCACCTTGTCCAGAATCTCCGAGATGCTGAAAAGAGGGAGTTTCCATGAACAGGTAGCAACTTTGAGACATACGGTATTACGGAATATCTACTCAGACTATCAAGAGCTTGAAATTCCTTTCTGGCCATCTCTCTACCTTCCACTGTGAAGTTTTTGAGAAAAGCTTTCATTTCTTTGAACCTAAATTCTCTGTCTGAAACATGGGAATTAAAATCCAGCTTGAGTCATAAAAATTGAGGCCAAGTACTTTGAATAACTTATTGCCAATGAATTAAAATTTAAGTAAATATAAAAGGGCTTTGAAAGATGAAAAGCAGTACAGATGCAAAGAAATTTTGTGATTGCATTAACTATTCGGTTCCCACATGCGTTTGCTATGATCTATCTAGCTTCTGACAGGTACACTGCAACTTGTCAGCTGACTTGTGCTTGTGTGGGACAACGAGGCAGTGGCTGTGTGAGGAACAGAGAATCGGGAAGGTAAAAATTGTTATTCTCTCCCTAAAGGTAAAAATGAATCAACAAGTACATTCAAAATCTTGTTTTGACAGGTACATCCCTTTGTAGCATTATTTTCAGGACAGAAGCCCAGTGTCACAGAAGGTTGCATTTTCTCTCTTTCTCTCTCTCAGGATAGCACC
Source organism: Perodicticus potto (assembly GCA_963574655.1). Lineage (NCBI taxonomy): Eukaryota > Metazoa > Chordata > Mammalia > Primates > Lorisidae > Perodicticus > Perodicticus potto. The sequence continues at coordinate 6,895 of CAUYRH010183673.1, forward strand.
TACCTGTATCTACGTCTGAATCCGAGTACCACCAAACTGGGTGACCCTAGAGTTTAATATCTCATTTTAAACAGAAGAGCTAAGGGAAACTGTGGATTATTTGAGACTTTGGATAATCACTGTCATGTTCTTCAGAAAAAATGCCTGGCTTTTTCTTCCAAATAGGAACCATCTTGTTTAATTAATGGTTGGGCAGCCAAGAAACACAACTATTTCTTGTGTTTGCCAGTTAGGGGCCCATTTTATCTCTACAGTCCTGAGTTTTCCCATCTGTGAATTGTGGGCATAAGACTGGTTCAGTGGTTCTCAACCACGGTTGCATATCCTAATAGAAATTGGGGGACTTTTAAGAAATGCAGATATCTGAATATTTCATCTCCAGACATTCTGGTTTAATTGAACTGAGGCGTTGCTAGGGTTAAGGCTCAGCAAGGAAAGATTAGTAAACACAGTCATGTGACAAAATTTAAGTCTCAGAACCAGGTCTCAAATTCAAATTTTGACTCTTTTTTGATATACCACATTAGTTTTCACCACTTTTTAATTTTCTTTTTGAGTTATTTGCATATACAAAGACATGGCTTCTGCAAGGTGCATTGCAACTTGCCAGCTGATTGCCAGTAGTCCACACTACTGAATTTTTGAGCTCCTGGAAGGAAGCTATTTTTCTGCTTCATCTTTTCAAATTCCATGGAGACATTGTCTGGCCTGCATAGGGAATATAAAATTATCTAATGAATTAATATTTTATTGCTTCATTCAACAAATTAGTCAACTTATTAATACATTGTTTGTTGAGCACATACTGTGAACCCAAGAACTGTGATGGAACCAAGTACCACACCTCTTGGGTGCAAGGTCCAGTGGAAGGAGACACTTATGTTTTACATATAGCATTCTTCAGAGAGAATTCCTCTATGTCTTCCACTCTTCCTCCTTCTCCTTTTAGAGATAAGGTCTTACTATGTTGTCCAGCTTTGAGGTCATTGGCTATTCACAGCACGATCATAGTGCCCCACAGCCTTGAACTTCTGGGCCTAGGAGATCCTCCTGCCTCAGCCTCCCAGGTAGCTAGGACACTATAGGAACACATCACCAGCTCACAGTTCCACTTTCCTTTGTCTCTCATCTTCCTCACCCTCCCACACTGCCTAAAACAGTACCTACCTTGAACTAGTCTTGTTGGTTCCCCCAGTCATGCTGCTGGAAGCCAAACTACAGCCAAGATCAAGTAGCTGACAAGGCCTTGCTGTCTCTAGAAAATTCCTGTAGAGATCAAAGCAGCTGTCATACAAATCTTTCCCCAGTCTGCACCCTCGCTTCAGGGCATCCCTGCAGGGCATATTCAACCTCTGCTGGTACCTTTGAACCACCTACAGAGGAAACACAGTCTATGCCAGTGGTTCTCAACCTTCCTAATGCCACGATGTATTTTTGTAGTTACAAAGGGTCGCGACCCACAGGATGAGAACCACTGGTCTATGCCCTCATTACTGGTTGGAAAATTTCACTATTGTGAGTCTTTGGCTCTTTGTTTTTCATCTCCTTAGCTCTACCCCACTTCACTCTGAAAGGAGACATCCTTCAGCCTGGCTGAACCTAACACTTACCTGGAGAAGAGTTTGCCATTGGCGGCCAGTAGTGTGGCTGGATAAGGCACAGAAAGACAAAGTCGAAGTTAGAAGAGAAAATGAAAATCACTGGACTTGCTCCTCTGAACTGAAAACTCAGCCTCCTCTTATTTTCTTCTGCCACTGCCATAGGCTATCTGAGCTCCCCATGAATTCTGCCCTTAAATGGGGTTTCAGGATTACCAAGCACAGCCCTGGAGTAGGGACAGACATGACAGAGAACAACTGGCCTTGAGCTCTGAACTTTTGACCTAGCAAGAGCTCCTCCATCCTGAAAGGATAGGGTCATTCCACCCTTCAGGCCGTGCTCCTGTCACACCACTGTCTTTATAGCCCCAAGGGACACTGGTTTGTCACTGGGCATCCATCCTTACTGAAGGCCTTATCCTCCTGCTGTGTGGTCTCTCTCTCTTACACCCGGTACTCAGACTTCTTTGGGTTTTCTATACAGAAAACAGCCTCAAAGATGTCTGGGCAGAAGATGTTACAGTGATTTTATATGTTATCATCTTCCCAGGGGCTGATGGAAAATTCCAATGGTGAATCATGGGTCACCGCAGGTTGTTGAGAAAGCGTTTCTAGGCATGTGATGCTTTCTGTGTTTTATATTAGATCATAATGAGACTTCTCTTTCCCTATAGATAAGATCCTAGGCCTGGGCTGTTTCTTTTTAAAGTTTCCATTTTTCATCCTATCCTAATTTATCAAATGCACAGCCCCGTCCCTCAGCCCAGTCTCAGAGAGCTGTGCTGCTTACCCTCTGCTCCGAGGGTCAAGTCATCATCAAAGCTGGTCCCATGGCTGGAGCAGTCTGTCAAATGATCAGGTGAAGGTCACAGGAAATCAGAGTGGAACGCACACACGTACATGCACACACCCTGCAAACATGAACATCTACACATGATCTTGAACAACTACACAATCATACTAGATATTCAGTTTTGCAAGACTAACCCCAACTATACACTACCTCAGAAGTCACATTCATGGTTTCAGAATCACACACAGCCAACCTGCTCCATGCCCCATGTTACCTAGTCATGTATATGATCCCTGCTAAATAGTGAACTCCCATAAATACACACATACCATCACAAACATTTGATAATGTTCTGTTCTCATAGCAGTGGTTGTTAGCTGAGCAGCCCCTAGTGGAAGGTAACCTTTGGAGTATTTGTGAGCCTGTGGGCTCTGAGCCAGCACTTTCCTTCTGGATTTTCTGGGCAGCCTTTGACCACTAAAGGGTGTTTTGCAGACAGTTTTGAAGCACTCGAGAACTCTGATGCATGCATATTCTCGCGCAGGTGCATAAACTCTTACACATACACACAGTTGTATCGTTCTAGAACCTCTACTCACCATTGTAGATTGACCGTCCTGCTTCCTCAGAGAGTCCTTCTTCAGAATATCTAAATCCCCAAGACAATTTTATAGATCAAAGTCACGACATTTTCCAAGGGGGTTTTCATCAGATATCTACCACACATTCATATCATTTTCCAATGCAAGTGAGTAGTATCTAATTTGCTCACGTACTGGAGAAAACTAAGAGAGTGGTTACTTCACAGACAAATTGATACAAATCGCCAGGGGAGCTAGGGGTGGAATGTGCTATATTTTAAATTGTGCAGCTGCTATCCTGGACACATCTTCTAAAATCAGCTTAGCAATGATTTTTTAGTCTTTATGTAAAGCAGAAAAGAAAGAACACAGAAGCACAACTGGAGAAAGACATTTATAGAAACAGGTGTATGGGTGTCATCATTTTGAAACATTTAGGTTTTCTTACAAACTTTAGGAGGTCACCTTATCTACCCACATCTCCTTTCTTCTCTCTGAATCATGTTCTTGCTGAATATCATGTCTTTTAGGAAACAGCAGAAATTGCATTCTTGTTAGAGACAGTCTTACATTTTGAGATATGGTCTTATCAAACATTTACCATCTCCACCAGAAGAACAAACGGAAATCAGCATAAATGGTAGTGAGAGAGACAACACCATTTTTAAAAAAGGAATAAACTTTCTCTGTCCAAAACAAGTCCATCAGGTATTCTGTGAAAAAGCTTTTCGTGGGGACTGGGAGCACTGGTAATGATCTGCTTCAGTTTCATTGGTTTATTCTCTTTGTGAAAATTCATTGAACTCTGTATTTAATACTCATTTATTTTTCAGCAAGCATTTTATGCTTAAATACAATTTATTTTGAGAAAGAAAATTCTGCCAATGTGTATGCTACATGAAAATAAAATTTACATTAAAAACATCACCAAAAAAATTCCTGATTTGTCCAAAGTAAAACAAATTCACTGCTATGAATTAGATACAAATTTTTATCAGGTACTCCTTCTACATTTTTCTTTTCTGCTTGTGCCCTGCTAGGTACTTCTATTTCCTTTTTGGAAGATTGGCCCAGGCTGAGCCTCGGGGTGGTAGGTATTTCTCTGGGTATGCGGGAGCTCCTGCAGCAGGACAGACATATTTGCTGATGCCCTCTCACTGGGTATGAAAATCTGACACCTCACGGTTGTCACCCAAGTCCCAGGCCTTTCCTGGGTTATTGCATTGGCCATAGACTCCATGACTAGCAACTAGATCAGCTGTTCCCTCTCTCCACTTAATCACGGAAAGGGCCCCAAGCTTCATTTTGAGTCTGCAACAAAAGAGCTAAGGTGTTGTTTCTCCTGTATACCCAAGTTATAGATAGTGTGTGTATGTGTGTGTGTGTGTGTGTGTGTGTGTGTGATTGTGAGAAGCAGCACGTGGAGATTTTTAGATGCTTCTAGCATTTCCCACTGAAGCTTGCCTGTAGACATTTAAGCTGAAGTCCACGTAGATGATATTAGGGCTCCCAAGTCATTACCTCTGATGGTTTAGGAGGAGCATATTCATGTCCCAGAAAATCCCCTGAGAGAGTAAGGGGAGAAAGGAAACGGGACAATCTAAGCCCCCCACAGAATAGACACTGAGAGATAGTGTCATTAAATTGCCCCAGATGTTGGTGGACTTTCTCAGACATCTTGTTAGAAAAAAAAAGCTTTCTTCTTCTTCTTTTCTTTTTTAAGAAAACCTTCTTGCTGCTAGAAGGTATTTGACATCATAAAGAAAATGAAAACTGTATAGTCTTTAAATGAAATTCAAAAAGTGCTTCTTGGGGCACCTGGCAACAAGTGGACTGCTGACCAGTAAGTGCGGATTCTTCGTTCATTCTCTTTCCTCTGTGGTCCTGGAAGGCTAAGAATCAAAGACTGAGGTAACTCAGCATGTCATACGTAGAACGCATTGTCTTCCTCTATGTTATTCATTATCTGTTATCAAAAGTCAAGTGTATTCTGTTGTCCATCACCATCAGTATCCTTTAACTTTTTTCTGGTTTCCCCATGTCATCAAAAAGTATTATATATTTATTAGAGAGAATTAGAAAATAGGAAATATTTTCTTAATCTAACAATTCCCTTTCCAAAGGGCAAGTTTCTAATGACCTTTTTAAAGTTTAAATACTTGAAACTTTTTTCAAAACACAGGTAAGTAAAATATAGCAGATACATTGAACCTATCACTTTTTAACCTGCAAACATTTTGCCATATTTTCTTCAGAAGGAAAGAAAATATTAAATAATAGGTAATATAAAATAATAATAAATAAAAAAACATTAAAGATAAAACTAAAGTCTTATTTTACTCACATTCTTGTAAATGGCCCCATGAACAAATTTCAATGACCCCTATATATTTCTTATAATCCTCTCCCTTATCTAACTATTTCAACTTTTGAGTTGTTTCTAAGAAATGGTGGGTTTTCTGCAAGACAAAGGACATAAGATTCTGAAATCCCCTACGCAGAATTCCTAAACCAAGCTAGATTCACCATCCCCTACAACACGCCCCCGGTGCACTTAACACCTTGTTACTTATACCACAACCTTGTCCAAGGCACAACACGAGCCCTCCTTTAAAAGGTCTTGATCTCCCTTACTTAGAGATATAGATTCTGTTTGAGGCAGCCACTCTTGTTTTCCCCAAAAGATGAGACAATTGTTGTATTAAAAATTCCTTTCTTCCTTGGCAATCTTTGTTCTCAATGGTTTGAATCTTCACAGGATGAGCAACTGGACCAAGGCTGAAACCCCCTTGGAGCTTTGACAACGTTCTTTCCTGCCATTTTCCTTCCTAGAGGTAACCACTATCCAAGAGCTGGTGTGTATCATTTCTGGGCTTGCGTTTTTTTTCTGATAAATAAAGTAGATCGGCAGGCAGGTAGACTTTTTTTGTATAATTGTAAGCAGGCATAAAGCTCCCTTACAAACCTTACTACTCACACATTGTTACAGAACATAATGCATGTGCTCATATATCATCTCATTTCAACTTCACAAGACATTTGGAAGCTTTATTATTCTAGTCTTCTGCTTTATAAATCAGGAGTCTGTGATGGAAAGAATTTCAATTATTGGCTTATAGTTGATTACATAGGTGGTAGAACAAGAATTAGGCTCAAATCTTGGCTCTTTCCACTCACTCTCCCACCTTTTCGGCATAAGTTTCAATCCGGAGCATGGACAGGAAAGGTGATTTCTAGAGATTATGATCTTATATTTCTATTGTTGGGGGGCCTAATGCAGCCCCACACAAACTCTTCCCTTTCCTCCTCCTCTTCCTTCTCCTCCCCCTTCTCCTTTCCTCCTAAGACAAAGACACAAAGGACCTAGTTAGCCCCACCCCTGATTTGTGCCAAAGACCCTAACTCACCAAGGTCCTCTGGGCAAGCTGTGAAATTTGCCCACCCTCTATGGCCCCACATAAAAAGGGTCTCTAACCATCCCCAGAGGCAGACACCAGCTTAGCGCTGCTCAGGAGGGTCACTCCCCTTTTAGTAAATGTGGTCCGAACGTAAGGGCTTCAGGCTCGTCTCTGGGTGCCTTCACTCACCCTTGTATCATCCAGTTCCTGTCCTCATTTATTCAAGGTGGGATAAAAAAAGATGTCAGCTGAAGTTGCCACCCAAATTTCTAGTACTTCCTAAACCTTCCCCCTATGTATTCCAAACCTGCACAGCTCTCCCAACACCTGACTCATCCTACTGAGGACAACAATGACCTTGTTCAGCCAGAAGGAGTTTCAGAAGAGTGACTGTTGTCCTCATCACCCCTTTTAAGGGGAGTTGGGAATGTTGAAGGGCCTAACACAGCCCTACACGAACCCCACCTTCTGTCCTCCCTCTCTCCTCCTAAGACAAGAGAGACAAAGAACCTAATTATCCCCACCCCCAATGTTCATGCCAAAGGACCCTAACTCACCAAAGCCCTCTGGACAAGCTATGGAATTTGTCCACCCCCACATGGCCCCACATAAAAGGGATCTCTAACTGCCTCTGGACACAGATGCCCTCTAAGCACTGTCCAGGCCAGTCACTGTCCCTTTCAATAAACCTGGCCTGGACATCTTAGCTCTGGTCTTGTCTCTGGTTGCTGCTGCCCACATCTTTCATCTGTGAATTTATTCTTTTCCACTAGAATGTTGTATGTTTGTAGTCAAGAAGCATATTTTAACTTACTTGGCATCTTTCTAAACAGCAAATGCACAATTAGTAATTGTTGATGTGAATTGGTAAGACTCCAGAGTGATCAATGAGATAAAGACATTAACTGAGCCAGTCTTTCTCCTGTACATGTCTGGTGAAGCATTTTAAATTCTAGGAAGGTTCTCAGGTTAGTTTTCTCACCAAAACCTGCAAATATTTGTTACCTCCAACCTTTTCTTTCTGTATTATGAGGACCTCCTATTGACTTTGAAGTCAATGAAGTGTAAATAAGATTAGGACACTATATTTTGTAAACAACCAAAACAAACACAAAATCAATCCTTCCTGGGCAGAGCTGAAGTAAATGAACTGGTATTATTCAGGGCTGTTTATTCCCTACCAAATAATCAAGAATGGGCTTATTTATGACAGTTAATCAATGAGTTTAGATTAAAGAGGCTATAAAGCTTGAGACATTCCTAAAGGGAAAATAAGGAGCAGGCAGGAGCTATACATTCTGAGAATTCATTATTACACAAACAATTAGGCTTAACTAGGTCACAGAAACTTTCCCTTTGTGTCTGGGAAGACTGAGCCTAAAATGGCATAGGCTGGTGATGTGGGGTCTCATAATTTAAAGTGTTTCTGAGGAGAGAGATAACACTGTGCCTTGAAGTGCCTGCTCCAGTCCTCCACTGCTTGGAATGACTGATAAACTCTGACCCCCACATGGGTTTTGTAGTAGAAACAAACCCAGTGATGAATCACACTTCAGTAAGAATGGTCAGGTTTCAAACTCCTCTTCGTTTGTTATAGGACATAAGAAAGACTCCAGTACAAAGGAGAAAGCAGCAGATAGATAGCATCTGGAACTGAGCCCAGCCACCAAGCCCCACAGATGTGGATTTCCACTCATTCTTAGATTCAGACCAGATCCAGCCTGTATTTGCAGACCTCCAGTCTGACTTAGCCTGAGTTCCAATTTGCACTTGATTCACAACTCTGATTATCAGCCCACCCCGGATACCTCCAATGCCCCTGCCAACCACCATCTCAACCCCAATTCTAATGAGGTTTCTTGTTTTTGTTTTTGAGACAGAGTCTCAGTCTTGCCTAGGCTAGAGTGCCATGGTATCAGCCTAGCTCACAGCATCCTCAGTCTCCTGGGTTCTAACAATCCTCCAGCCTTGGCCTCCCAAGTAGCTGGCACTGCAGGTGCCCATCACAATGCCTCGCTAATTTTTCTATTTTTAGTAGAGACAAGATCTTACTCTTGCTCAGGCTGGTCTTGAACTCCTCAGCTCAAGTGATCCTCCTGCCTTGGTTTCCAAGAGTGCTAAGATTATAGACACCAGCCACTGTGCCTGCACTCATTTCTAATCTTTAGGCCTAATTCAAGCCTGGTTCCCTGGATTTCTGAATCTGAATTGTCAGGATCTGTGCCTGTTAGCATATCTATCCATCAGCCACACCCCATCCCACTGTCTGTCCAGCACTTACCCACAGTCCTGCAGCCAGTCTTCAATCTTACTGGTTGGATTCCCTAGAAAAGTCAGACACCAGATCACCATGAGAACTGAAGGAAACCAGATGCCTCCCTGCAACAAAGGTGTCGTTTATATAAGGTGCCCTATGTATCTGTCTTCCCTTATAAAGCTTTTCCTTAAGAGCAATATACTCATATATAAGAAGAGTAGCTATTTCTTCTCTCTCTGCTTCCCCTTTCCCTTCCTCCCAGAACCCTGCAAAGTATCAGGCCCTTGCTCTCATCCCTAAGTTTTGAGGATGGGATACATCCTTCTTAAAAAAAGAAAAAAGCACAATCTTGTGTTTGTGCTTTTTGCTACCTACCGAATAAACAATGATGGGTTTATTTTTATTAGAATTTTTGTTTTACTCCTATGTCCTAGGTCTCATTTGAATTTCAAAGAAGCTCTGAGAAGAGTGTAGGGAAGTTTCCTCCCCTCCAATTGCACGCGTGCATCTTGGAGAGGCAAGTGACTTCTCAAAGGTCATGTGGCTTGTAAGTGACAGAGTTGTGGCCAGAGTCCAGGCATCGGGCTTGAGGACAGTGTTTTGACAAGACAGAATAGAAATGCCCTGAAGCATTCACAGAGAGTCAATCCCTAGCCTAAGGTTCTCACAGAAGCTTCTCGGGATGGTGCAAAAACATGTCCCTTTCTTTGTCTTAATCGTAGGCCTGTCTCTTTCTCACATAGTTCATATCTTGCATTACTTTTGTGTCTTCCAGTAAAGGCATTTAAGCCTATCAAAACAGGCCTCGCTGAGGGCCCACCCTAGACGATGGCCCCTCTGTCCACACTCTGCAGACCTGTGCCTGCTGTCCCACTGTCCCACAAGATGATACAGATGTCTGTCTGATGCCTAAGGGTCTCTTACCTTCTTGGAAAACATCATCCAGGCTGGAAGGCTCAGGATCGGCGACATCCTGCAAGGCAGCTGCGGCCTCCTCCTCCAGGACCTGGGTCTGCCAGTTCCGGCTCTGACGGAGCCAGGCCCGTCGTTTCTCCCAGGATGTGGGGCTGAGCACAGAACCCTCCATGGCCCTGGCTCAGACTTCAGGGCCTCCTGGAGTAATGCTGTTCTGAGGGTTGAAACAAAATGATTGATTCTCCCTCGTCCTCTGCTCAGAACCACCATGCTCAGGGCTGCACCCCCACCCCTACTGAGTCTTCTTGTCCTGGCACACAGGAGCTTGACCACCCACTCAGGAGCAAGGAGGAGATGCCCAGCCCATCTCCCATCTGCTCCCTGCTACTCCCCCAAAGGAATGATGCTCTGAAAAGTCAAAATACCAAGCAAAGTCTTTAAAATTAGTAAGTCCAAAAGCTTCAAACATAACATACTTTAAGGGGCACTGAGCGAGCTCTTCTGATTTAAAGAATCTCTACTTCTCATGGTCGCTGAAATGCTATATTAGAAAACATTTCTCTTTAATCCTTAGGGATTTTCTCTCCCACTATCTTCCATTGTGACTACAATGTCTTCATAATTTATGAAATTCACTTTATTTTTGTCCTCAACGAGATAATATGAAAAGGTTTAGGGTCTCAACAGTTATCCAGCCTTTCTGAGGTCCCACAATCGGGATGGCACATCAGTTACGGTGATGTTAGGTTCATTTGTTTGGTTTTTGTCTTGATTTGCTTTGTTTTCTGTTTTATGCATTAGGGATCCACATAGAATGTCTCAGGAAAAAAAAAATCTTATGGTATTATAAAAATAAGAAGTAACTGCCTTGAGCAATTAGCAGCCAGCACCTTCAAGATGATCCTTTGTGATTTGTGAACTTGTGTTTTTATATAATTTGGAGTTAATTCCTCACTTCATCAATGCAACTGCTGATCCTGTAGATTTACATTTCATTAGGCACTACCTACACAACACCCAGTATTCTTCCGAAAGGTACACGATGACGGCACTAGGCACATGCCAGGTACAAATTCAAAGAGATGAAAGGAGCGGAGGAATGATTCAACCATCCAGATAGAGCTTAAAAAGGCTGGAGGACGATGTGTGCTCCTTGCTCATGCTCTGTCCTGCTGCCTCTTTCCTGCCCGTCACCCTCACCCCCTGCACGCTAAGCAGCAGTGGGACCAGGACGCTCACTGCCTTTTCCCTCCACTCCCTCCAGCTGCCATAGAAGACTTCATCTTCAGAGCTACACTTTAAAGTGTTGGAGTAAGGGAACATAAAAGGAAAATAAAGAAGAAAGTGCCAGTGTCCAGAGACTTCTCTTCTTCCAACACTTAAAAACGAAACCGTTAGTGAGGCATTCAACAATTTAGGCACTAAAACAGCTATTTTTAAAAAGAACGTCCTGAACATAAAATGCATTCCTAGGGCAATAAAATTGTTTTAGATGCCTCTGCTTGCCACAGACAAGACATCCCGGAAAAGCAATACGTATTTACTGTTGCCTGATCTGAATTCTTGTGCTTTAGGCGCAGTCGGAGACGTAGTTTTTCTCCCAGGCGAGACAGCAGTTAACATTATGAGACTTGCTTGTTAACCTTGGGACCTGGCCCTTTGTTCACTGCCTGTTCCCTTCAGGGGAATTAAATCACTGAATTAAGCTTGTGTCGTCAAGAAGTCGCAAAGACCGGTAGCAGAATGACTTCCTGTCCTTTGGATAGAGCCCTTGTGACAGCATAAAGAGGGGATGCAGCTGCCACTAGAAAGAACGTAGGAGAAGCAGCTACAGTGTTTCGATGTGTCCCATGCTCCTATTTCATAGGTTAGTGCTGGTCAGCCCAGAGAAGAAAATACTGAAGGCTGACTTCCCAAGGGAAATGGACCACAACTAAATCACAAGGAATCTTCCCCTCACAAGAGCATTTCTGGTGATTAGGAGAACCGAAAGGAAGGCCAGAAGGCAGGAGGGCAGGAGGGCAGGAGAACTCAAAGAAAGAAAGTTAGGAAGAAGGGGAGGGAGGGATGGAGAAGGGGGGAATGGGAGAGACAACATCGATTTTCACACTTGACTCTGTCCTTATTAATGGTCTAACCTTGGAAAGTTCGGTCACTTTCTCTGGTCTCAGTTTCCCAGTGAGGACATTACAGCCCTAAATTTGATGCTTTTAGTACTACAGCCTTTTGGATATGCCGTCGTAGAGCTGGATCCCTGTAATGCCTAGCACAGCACCAGAATCTCACTAATCGAGATGGAGAGGGTTTCACCATCCTCTGTGGTATGAATCTGTTTATATTCCTCCCACGACTTTGAAACTGTATCATAGCCATGTAGGCTAACTTCCTCTCCATACCCCCAAAACACTTACCTTCTTTCTAGCCTCAGGTTTTCTCATATTCTTCCCTGACTCTTGTCCCCTCCTCTCCTTCAGTCTTTGCCACACTCCACCAGCAACGTCAAGCTCTTCACCAACTTCCTCCGTGAAGCCAGGCCTGGCTTCTGCAGCCTGTCCGAACCCCTTTCACTGAGCTTCTTCCCTGCTCAACTTTTTCTTCTAAGTTCTTATCACTAATATACTTTGTATTTTATTTACTTTGTTTGCATTGTTTATAGACGATGAGAATATAAGTGCCAAGAGGACAGAGATTTTTGCCTGGATATGTTCACTGCTGTGTTTCTAACGCCTGAAACAAAACCTAACAATTGCCATCACTTAACAAATGCTTATTTCTAAATCAATGAATGCCTAGTAGGTGACTGTTCCTCCTGGGAGCCCAGTGCCTTCCAGAGCCATCGAGACGGATGCATGCAGGGGGATCGGCCTGATCACTGTGGTGATAAGTGTGTAAGCATGTGCTTACTAAGCAAGTAAAAATGTTTGAGGTTGAAAATTGGAGAAAAGAGAGAGTTATTCTATGATTTGTTTCTACTCTAGAAACTCCTATAACTGAGAACAGAAGCTATAGTAGTTTCTTGACTGTTCCTATTTACTGTCTCTATGTGCCAGGTACAGACATTTTACTTGATGTAAATACTTAAAGGAAAAGGACTATAAAAACAGAGTCCTTTGCGCTTCAGGCCTCTGAAGGGAGCTTGCAAATAAATAGCTGGTATAGTTGTGGCAACAAGCAGGTTAGACCGAGAATGACAGTCATTTTTTGAGCAATCTGAAAAAAGCAACAACGGAGCCTGGCACAGTGGCTCTCGCCTGTAATCCCAGCATTCTGGGAGGCTCCGGCAGGAGGATGGCTTGAGCTCAGGAGTTTGTTTGCAGTGAGCTATGACGACACCACTGCACTCTAGTCTGGGCGAGACCTTGTCTTGAAAAAGAGAAAGGAAAGGAAAAGGAAAAAGAAAGAGAAAAAGAAAAAGAAAAAAAAGCAACTATGATTTCAAGTATGGGGAATTGAAGAAATGAATTTTCCCCAACCTCTGCCTCACTTGGGTTGTAAAGACGTTCGTGCGGTGTTGTGTGGGAATACTGTACAGACAGCGATACTAGGAGTCAGGGAGGGATAGAACTTCTGCTTAGTAGTGATGGAAGGAAGCTGTACTGCTGACTACTTTTTGTGGAAATGTGCAGGAAGTGGCAAATGACTATCAGACAATCACATGGGTGGCTGAGCGGCGATAGAGAGAACTGCAGGGCGGGTGCACGCCGATGTCAAGATAGGTGCATGTGGGTCTGGGGTTCCTTCAATAGAAAGACTTGGAGATGTTTCCTTAAGTTTCATAGAAACACAGGCCTCCAAACACATCAGAGCTTGGTGCAGTGAGAAGAACACTGCCTAGAAATCAGAAGACTGGGTATTTTCCAAACTTTTTGTCCAGTGAATTGACTTTTGGCAAATCAATAGGTTTTTTTTTTTTAAATCTGGGCCTCAGTTTCATCCTTTAGAAAATGAATGGATTGGACTCAAAGTTCTATAAATTTACCTTCAATACGAATGTTTATGAATTTATTTTTATACATTTTATTTTATTTTTAATTAATAATTGTTATTTTTTTGAGACACAGTCTCACCTTGTTGCTCAGGTTAGAGTGTTGTGGCATCAGCCTAGCTCACAGCAGCCTCAAATTCATGTGCACAAGCAATCCTTCTGCCTCAGCCTCCTGAGTAGCTGGGAATACAGGCACCTGCCACAATGCCTGGCTAATTTTTCTATTTTTAGTAGAGATGAGGACTCATTCTTGCCTAGGTTGGTCTTGAATTGCTGAGCTCAAGTGATCCATCCACCTTGGCCTCCCAGAGTGCTAGGATGACAGGTGTGAGCCATCATACCTGGCTGTTTTTATATGTTCTAGCTGAGTTTGAAATATGCATGGGAATAGTACTTATATAAAAATGCATTTAAATAGTTTTCCCCATAAAAATTAGGAGATGTGCAGTGGTCTTCAGAGTTACTCCCCACTTAGCAAGTTGCCTTTCAGATCAACACTGACATATTGGGTTCCTAGATTTGCAGGCTTCACTGATCCAGGAAAGAAGTGAGACTGAACAAGGGAGGCTGCTAAGGACCCATGTGAGAGGAAGCAAGTTGGATATTTCTCACTGGCCCCCAGCACTGCTTGGAATGTTATTCTTGCTTCAGCTTACCCAGTTTCATCCGTCTTCCTTTCTACCCAAATGAATTCTATCTGCCCTGTAAAGGCCTACTCGAGTCATCTCCTTTCTCTGACCCATCTCTAGTAGCTATCACACACACCTCCACGTATCCAACAATAAAGTAAACAGCTACCTCTCCCGTTATCATGACCCTCCTTGCACCTTCTCCCCTAAACCCATCACACGACACAGCACCATGCTTTGCAACAGAAGTGGCTCAGCAAATGCTGTGCCAGCAGAGGAGCAAGAATCATCTTGGTGCTGGAGATTATTATCCCCAACTACTCTGTGGCATAGGACAGGTGCTCTTCCGCTCCTCGTGGCCTTAGATCTGATGTACCTGTTTTCAGCTCTTAGTGAAGAAGAACAATGCTTGAGGCATAGTCTCTCCAGTTCTTTGTTGGTATGACATAGGGGTCACCCACGTCTCACTGGATTTATGTAGTTTAAATTATCAAATTCTTCTATCATCAACACATTTTTTCACATTTTTTCATGTCAAGTTTTCATTCATTTCTTAGTAAAAAGCTTCTTCTGGAATTTGGCCACCATCTTTCTGGGTGCTGGTTTGTATTCTGTAACTTAATCTATCCTCTATGAGGATGAAAGTCTGAGGCCTGTGTATATGTTTCCTCCAATTTTCTTACTAATGCAACAACCCCTCCACACACACTCGTTATATTACTTCTTGCTCCCATCACTCCAAAGCCTTTTTTTACACCTCTGCTACCATTTCCAGTCCTTTGTCCTTTGTTCTTCCCTACATTTCTCTGAAGGTTTATTCCCTAAATCCTTCTCCACAATCTACAGAGAGTTTTGGAATCTGACTATGACCTAGTAGAGTAGGAGAGAATTCTCCTTGCTCTGAGGATGTTATACTTAAAAGCAGAAATTATAGCAGACAGGATTCAAGTTAGACGAGAAAAATATCCTCTAGTGGTTTAAGATTAGAGAGTTGTTTAAAAGCAGTGAAATGAGTAGCTCCCAACAAAAATGGTCAGCAGAAGCTGTAGCCACAGTGGTAGCAGAAAACATTGTCAGTACATGGAGAGCATGACTACTCTGGTCTACTTCTGGTCTCTGCTGAGGGAGGCAGAGAAGTACTACACATTGACGTGGGTGAGTCAGAGCGATAGGTGCTCAGAGTAACGGACATGTAGACTGTAACATTTATGCAGTAAGCCTTTCTGTAAACTACTCCACTTAATAACGGCAACTACTATTGAACTAATTATTGTTTCCCGACTCTCAAAGAGATATGTGACTTGTCCAAATTTACATATTTAGGACGTAGGAGTGTTAAGATTTAAACTCAAATTGGTCTCAGTTTATGTTTTATAGTCTTTCGCTAATAGAATAAGAAAATAGCCTGAGACATCCAAGGGTCAGCAGTAAAGGTAATCAGGGATAAAGAGGACAGACTGTTTTAGTAAATTCTTAATTTTAAACGCTCTATAAACTCCCCATCTTACAGTCGCATTCAGAAAAGAGGTGGCGTAAGGCCCGTGTAATATATACTTGGTTTAGTGACAATTGCAGTGAAGGAGCTTTGTTTGTGCTATTAGCATGGTGTTTCTCCTTGACTCTACCTTGGTGATGATGGAGCTGTTTAACTTTCCTTAGACTTACACAGTGGTTTTTAGCAAGGGCCCAACTAGGTTCTAGTTGAGAGGAGAAAACCTGCCTGTTATGCTCACATTGCTTGGCAGTCAGAGTATTTAGCAATGGTCAAGAGGTAGCACAGAGCAATTGGCCATGGCTGAGCCACGTTCATGCATGACTGGTGAGGCACTGAATTTTCAGGGCTTATCTGGGGAATCCTGTGGGAAGAGCTGAGAGAGCTGGACTGGTGAGAAGCACTCAGAGGGTTTGGAACAATGGATATTTGTCATAATTTACTATATTACTGTTTTGACAAGTATGAGCTAATGTCAGCTCTGGTTACACACACTTCACTATGGGGAAGCATCTATAACCTTAAGATAATTAAAGGGTCCAGGAAGGATGGTCAATGCTTCTTTTTCTTTAAAGTCCAGAGTTTTATTTTAAAACTCATAAGAAGGAAAGTCATAGAAAGAACTTGAGCTTGGAATCTGAATAAGCCTTGTTGGGAATCAGCTATGTCTGCTTACTGCTTACTGGGTCCTTGGTAAAATTCCTCGTCTCCTCTGTACCTAAGTTTCCTCCTATGCAAAATAGGGTTTGGGGGTTGTAGTCAGATAATGTGTATGAATTTCCTGATGTATCAGGGAGGGGCTTCATAAATGATAGGTATAATTACTACTAATGGGCCCTCAGTCTAAGCCATTCACTAGAGTTGGAACTTTTTAAGGAATAAGGAAGGAAAAAAGATATTGAAAGAGGGCTGTTGCTGTTAAAAACAGATGAAAACTAAGCAATGAAAACCCTTCATTTGTGTCTAATATCCAAAGGGATCAGAGAGATCATCTAATCACTCATATTGTAGTTGAGCAGAGAGAGAAAGAGAGACAGAGGCTTGTCTGGGGTCACAAAGAAACTAGTGGTTGTAAATGGGACTCAAACTCACAAGTTCTGGGTCCCAGATGTTCCTTTCTCCCTCTATATTGTACAGCCTTCCTCTCGCCACTCTGGTTTCCAAGGCCCAGCACAGGTTTGTCTCCAGTGCTCTGGGCCTCTCCCAGAGTCATGTGTGGTTGTGTCAGACACAACTCTCTTCTCTTCTGTCTGTATCGTACCTATGCCCCAAACAGTGCCTGAGAATTGGGACTGAGAGTGAGATGCAGCGTGGGAGGAGAAAAAAAGGAAATGAGGTTTCCATCATGTGGCCTACGAGACCTTCCACATCCACAGACAAGATGCACATTGCCGCCATTGCACGGGGCTGCGGGAAATCCCACAACGACTAACATTTCTGTGTTTGCGGCCTGGACAAACCCCACCCCAAGCCAGGTGGACCGTCCCCTATTCTCTGTACCCCAACCTGTAACCGGCTCTCCCATTCTTTCATAGATAAGAAATGTCTTCTTTGCTTCCAAGCCTCTTTCATGTCCCTGCAGACTGGAGGATCATCAGAACAAAAATCATCCTGAGTATAACAGTTAAGCGTTCCAAGACTTCACTCATCTAAGGGAGCATTCTGGAACTTCTATCACCTACTTCAGGAAAAAGGGAGGGTGTAATTCGGGAATAGCAAGAACAATTCCAATTAATAAGAAGAATTCCTTTTCTCTGCCCTTTGCCTATCTTCCCTCTCACAAAAAAGTTTACCAAAATAAATATTGAAAGACCATCTAAGACCTCTTTTTTCGCCTTCCCTTTCTCCTTTACATCTGCTTATGCACAGCTTGTATCCTGCTGCAGGAAATATTAAAGTTGTGCATTTAGAAAAGAATAATCCTGTGTTCTCAATGCTGGAAGACATCAAATGTTTTCATTTGGAAGGGCAATAAAGACCTCATGAATGAGAAACAGAGGCTCATCTGGGTTGGCGTACAGATGGTTTCATCTGGAGACAGGAGGAAGAGTGAGAAGATTTCTTGACCATTGACTTAGCTCTGGGAACTCACATCTTTAATCCTTCAGTTCTATTCCATGGTAATGAGACTCTTTCCCTTAAATACTCTTTTTCTTTATTCTTTGTCCCTTTTCTCTCTCAGTATCTACACAAACTCTTCTTCTTGATCCTCTGCTCATTTGATTAAACTCCACTGTCCGCCCCAAACCTGTGCACTGGGTCTGGGTGAGGCAGGGCGTGGACAACGGTGGGCGCTGGAACACCCACTTTGGTTTTGTTTCTTAGGTGGAAAACAAAACAGTTGTCAAGTGGAAATACATGCTTGATCTCTTTCTCTTACTGGAGCCCCCAGCGAGCTTTGTGAGTCATGATATAAGCTGAGATCAAGTTTCCTTTTCATTCTCTATTAGGATCCAAATCACAAACCTTAGCCTGAGAACGCCCGTACTCGGCTTCCACGACGCTTAAGTGCAGGATTCAGTTTTCACTTTCAGAGGACCAACGGAGTTATGAGACCATGATATCAGCATGGTTGTAAATAGTTCCTAGACTCCCTGGGGTGCACGTGAGCAAGAAGCGTGTCTGTGTTTGGTCTCTTCCTATCCTTCTGTTCTATCTTCAGCTTATTATTTCTTATAATATTCTCAGTGGAGATAGACAAGACACTTGGCTTCCTTTCTTCCCACTAACACTGCATGTTGCAAGAGAATCATACCAGATCTTTGTCTCTAAGCCCTCACGCTGAGCATCTGTTGAGTCTGAAATTTGGACTCACAAGTTGAAAGCCTCTGACCATCAAGCACCTGTCCTCGTCATTGTCCAGCACTGTCCAGAAAGTTTCCTTCCCTTTCTACTCAGCCATTTGTGGTAGAGTCACTAATACTTCCCAGGATATCTCTTCTAAACCCTCATAATCTTGTTGAGCCACTTCTGTGGAACTCTCTTATCTTGCCCTGGGGACCTACGTTTTATCCACCTGGTGGTGAGCTCAGCCGTGCAGCAGGGGTAAGGGAGAGTCCCAGTGCAGAGGACCTTTCCACTCCCCACCAAATGCATGTAGGTGGTAGCAGACTCAGCCTGGCTACCACTGAGAAGAGGGGTGTTGGAGCAACACTGATGCCCCAGTGTTATGTAGGTCACTGAGGGGTCAACATATCCATCTATCCATCACTGAGATGTGAAGCCTGAAAACCAGTTCTGACAGGTAATTATCTAGCTTGAGCCTCCCGGTTAATCTGGCCTGGTACCGTCCAATTGTGCAAATCCTCCCTCACAGCTGACCCTGGTCTGTCTCACTGCAGTTTATGTCAACAGCTTCCGTCTAAGCTTCCGAGGAAAGCGCTCAGACCCACAGAGAGCCAAATTCGGCGAGGCTAGGGATTCCCAAGAGTTGGAGCTGTGGACTCCAGGAGAGGACTCACAATGAAACTGGAAAACTTTCTCCTTGAGAACTTTTCCGAGTTAGAATTAGATTGAAACTGCAGTAACAAGGAGTTCAGTAAGACACAGAAAGAAACTTCTCAGGTGACAACGGTCAAAAATTGCCAGACATTTATTCAAGTCATCAAAGGAACCCATGTTTTGTGACCTTAGAAAGATTACCTCTCTGCTACTAGAGAGGAGGAGGCACGCGCAGAAGGGGAGCCTCCTTGTCCGATAAGGCGCAACCACGCACCTTTCTAAGGGTCAAGTCAGGGAGGTGGGAGATTGCCTCCTGCTTTTTCTCTTTTCTTGGCAGCCTGATTCCTCTTCTGTGACCTGTTTCCTTTTCTCTCAGCACCATCCTCAATCAGTACAGCCTGAAAACGGGAGGAAAATTGGTACTTACCTGTTGAGTCAAAGCAGTTCTCGAAGCTGGACGGCGGCCTTCCAGGTGTGGAGACAGAGGTGAGAGCCCCCGGGAAGCATCATGCTGTGGACCGTGCCTTTCTCTCCGTCCTCATTCAACTGCCTGCTCAAAAGGGGAAACGGAAGTGAAAACACACAGGCACACATCCACACAGACACAGTCCCCACCTCCAGCCCCAGCTCAGGAGACTGACTAAAGAACCAAGAATCTGTATTTACCGGGCTTGCAACTGGGGAGCCTTTCCCGTCCCAGAGCGGCCTCAGTCTTTCCAAAACACCTGGAGATCTTTTCCTGTTAAGGGGAAGTACAGTCCATTTAACAACATGTGCACAGGAGAGTCTTCCTGCCTTAGAAGCAGAGCCTACTGTGACAAATAAAGCTTTCTGTCCTCAGGAGGAGAGGCGTCTGAATATGGGAAGGCTCACTCTCAAAAATTATCTCACATTTATCTCAGAGAAGATGCTTACAGCCCTATCATACGCTTGAGAAGGCTCTGAGCCAAAGTCGCTCTGTTTTCATACCTCCTTCACATGTTGGTAAATTCCCCAGAAGCTTGTTTTCAAATACTGCATACTTTCCCCCCCCCATGTGTTAGTTTCTTAACACTTTGTTTTTATGTTCCAACCACTTCAAAGTTACTCTTTTTGTAACAAATGACTGTTTCCTTCAAAAAGTTTTAAAACTGGACTTTCAAAATTTGTTACACCTTGGAGATATTTTTATAATTAATTGGCCTTCGGTTCCAAGAAGCTGCCTTGAACTCAACAGGATTTCCCCCCACCATCAGTCTCTTTCACCCCCCGGGGTGGCAGTGGGCAGTGTGGACCACCACACCCCCACTTGTCCAGCACCTTCTCCCCCTGCTCCTGCGCCTCCATTTGCTGCCTCCATTCCCTCTCCACTCCGGGCATCTCCTGTCTCTCCTGATTCTAGTCTGCTTCCTCCTTTGCATCATTTATTTCTAAATATTTGTCACAAAAATTTTTTCTATAAGACACTCCTCTACTATATTCATTGTGACTGATTTTCACGTGTTCTCTTCTTTTTAATTTTATGGCTAGAACTGTAGTTAAATCCTTTCCATTTTTCTTACCAAGTTCTCAAAGTCCATTTCCAATCTGGGAGGTCCAGACCAGTGAATACCCACAGTATAGCTATGCTTGTAAAAAGAAGCCTACATAAAATTCTTGCTTGGCAAATCGAGTTCTGTAAACGTTCTTGTCTTCAAAGGAAATATGAGGAAAATAATAATTTTCTCTATTTCTCTTTACCTCGCCCACCGAGTTCCTTTTACACAGGGATGAAAATGTCAAACATATTTCTCAGTACCTAGTACATGCTGAGTGTATGGGGTTTTAAAGAATTATCTCAGAGTCAATAAGTGCAAAACTCAGCCTAACAGTCCTTGGTCATCCTTATTATTGTTCTTCCCTGTGCAAATT
This sequence comes from Perodicticus potto, assembly GCA_963574655.1. Classification (NCBI taxonomy): domain Eukaryota; kingdom Metazoa; phylum Chordata; class Mammalia; order Primates; family Lorisidae; genus Perodicticus; species Perodicticus potto. Next base: position 27,874 of record CAUYRH010183673.1, read on the forward strand.
AACTGTCAAAACTAAACCAACAGAACTCTGAAAATTATTTTGAGCCCCACGTTTCTAGAATTCAATTCAATTCAGTGTTTCCCTTAATGGTTGTTTTTGATATGTTTGCAATAGGGAGAATATCATCTTTACAGGGAGTCTGAAAAGATTCGAGGGAATTTTTAATTTCCCAAGAGATGGGAAGCTGGTACTGGCACTCGGTGCCCGAAGGCCAGCGATGCTGAGTGTTTTCAAAGGCACAAGGTTGTTCAGCACCAGGAGTAATCATCCTGCCCGGGGGGCAAACATTTCGAAACACTTTCACAGTTAGAAGAGCAGGCTCTGGAGTGAGTCTCTGGCAGAGAGGCCCCGCGGTCCTGGACACATCAACATCCCCAGGCCACAGTTTCCTAGTGTGCAAAATGGGGATAATCCCCCTAAAGAAGCAGCTGCAAAGCGGTGAGAATAAAAGAATGTGGGGAATTTGGGTCAAGACCCATCTCCCCGAAAATGCTCAACAGCATTTTTTAAGACCGAAGTACGTTGTCTTTAATTTATCTGGTGCGCTATGTGTCTCTCACCATTACCTCGTTCATTACAGAGGCCGTTTTTGAGCAATTGCTAGAGATTTGTTTGTGACTTAATGAAAGAAAAACTTTTGTTTGTAGTTTTTTAAAAAGGAAATGCTACTGAAAGGCAAAGATGGAGACCAGGATTCCTAAGAGGAGGAGAGGCGTTCGGGGCGTTGCCCTGTTTGTGTTCTCTCTCCCCACCTCTCTCTGTCTTTCTGTTTCCCTCTCTCCCCCTTTCTCATCTTCCCTTGCACATTCTTTTTTCTTTTTTTGAGATGCTGTGTCGCTCTTTGCCCCAGTCTACACTGCCATGTGTCATCATAGCTCACAGCAACCTCAAACTCCCGGGCTCAAGCAACCCACCGGCCTCAGCCTCCCAGAGTGCTGGGCTTACAGGCGTGAGCTCTTGTGCCCAGCCTCCCTCTCCCATCCTTTGAAAACATCAGGCACCTCTGTGTCTTTGACACATGAACTTCTCTGATCATATAGTCTACGTGCTCCATGAAGATATACCCACTTGTCCTTCGTGTACAGATGCAGCTCAGTGCTTCAGCAAGCTTTTAGGAGATCTTGTTCATTTCTTTGTCCTGGATTACAGGTAAAATCCCTCATCCTAACTGGGATAACGAGTTAGCTCTCTACTGACTGCAGTTCAGCCGTTTGGTGCCTCGTCGTGGGCAGCTCATTTGTTGTCATTCCACTGTTCCCTCCCCTCCCTTGTACTTTGTGGAATTTAGTAAAAACACGGAACTGAGAGTAAAAGGGTCATTTGAATTTAACTGTATAATGGTTGTTTAATTTCACTGGGTATCAGTTTCCTCTTTTGACAAATAGGAAAATATTTTCTAAGATTCTTCTGGCTTTAAAAATCTGTAACATCTACACAGACTATTTTTTCTACCCTGTTATAATTTCATGTGGTTTATTATGGAAGATGAAAATATTAAGTGCCAAATATTTGGTGATATGTCATTATAAAGGTATTAGAAAATATATTTTAAAAGACCCTTCTCTATTTGAAAGCCAAGTCAAAATGGCTTTTGAATGCTGTTATCCTGCAGATATGTAACCTGGTAAGACTGATGGATAAGAATAGCTTCTGAGCGCTGATGTGCTTCTCAAGCAGATGGGCTGCAGTTTGGGCACAAGTTTTGGAACTGCAGAACTGAGAGCTCAGCTGTCAGGTCGCCCAGACCTGGGGCAGAGCCAGGACAGCTGTCCATAGAGGCTGTCCCATGGCAGAGAAGCTGCTGCTCAGAGCCTCTGCTCTGGGCCGAGCAGCTGGGCCCCTCTGCCCAGGCCCAGATGCGGGCCACCTGCTTCCCTTTTAGCTCTCAGCCTTCTTCTCAGATCCTGAGGTTGCGGATAGCCACCTAATAGCCTCCCCACCATTTTTCAGGAGTCTGTTCCTCAAATTGCTTATTTGTGGGTGCTTGAGTGAGTTTTTTCTCTTTGGACCAAAGGCACAAAAGTGAGGACAAAGAGTGGATAGCCTTGCAGGGGGGAAAGCGATGATTTAACTCATCAAGAGTTCTCTGAACTTTCTCCAGGCAGACAAGAATCCTCTGAGGTCATCTTGTCTTTCTCTCCATTTCTATATTCTGAATGTTAAGGATTCCAAGAAATGAAATTCACTAACTTTTCTAGAACACCCATTCTCCTGAATCATGCCACTTGATGCTGGGAAGTTCTTCCTTCTGTTTGGCTCTATCCTCCCTACTTAAAAGTTCAATGAAACAGAAGAACAATCTGTTACTTTGCAGATCTGGATTCAAATGGATTTTATTAGGTAAATTCTAAGTGCCAGAAATGAGCTAGATACAGGGAAGAGGGAAGGGAGGGTGAGAGAGAGGGGAGATATGAAGAGAATAAATATAAAATACTATCCCTCGGAGGGCTTGCTCTCTAGCGGGGTCAAGTAATTTTGAGAAATGCAGGGTTAATGAAATATAAACCTATTTCTTTAAGCCACAGCTTCCTGGGGCTTTAAATAAGCTAATATGATTTAAGACCCTCCCACAAGAAGGGCACACTGCACTTCCCAAACGTCTATGTATTTTCTTGCTTTTTGAGGGGTTTCCCAAGGAAATTATTTTTGGGAAAGTTTCCTTCACTACAGCACATAGGTTTGGTCTTCTCTAGATTAAATAATGACGTTCACATCTTTTGTTATACCCAGGTGGCTATGAACACAGGATCATTTGATTTCCTCGTGAGCCCATGTTCCCTCTTTCTCTTGATCAAGTGGGAGGCCTCCTTGAAGTCTCAGGTGAGATTCACATCAGGTGAAGAGATTCTCACTCAGGTGAGTGGTCAGTGTTTGATGAGCTCACTGAGGAGGACAGAAAGCCCCAAGCTAGAGTGCCTTGGCCTCCACCCAGCTCACGGCAGCCTCAAACTCTTGGGCTCAAGTGATCCTCCTGCCTCAGCCTCTGAAGTAGCTGGGACTGCAGACACCTGCCACAAGGCCAGCTAATTTTCCTATTTTTAGTAGAGACAGGGAATGGCTCCTGCTTGGGCTGGTCTTGAACTCCTGAGTTCAAGGGATCCTCCTGCCTAGGCCTCCCAGAATGCTAGGATTACAGGTGTGAGTGACTGTGCGGGGTGGGAAACTTTTTTTTTAAAGGCAAGGTTCTTCTGACATCTCCACAAAAGGGGCTCCCTAATGCTCTGAGACCCTCCTCCAAAGTTAGAGTGCACTGCCCAGGGATGAGAGACCTGGTGGGCCTAGCGGACCTAGATGGGGCAAGAGTGGGCGGGGGGTGGGGTGGGGTGAGGGGGCGGAAGCCCGTGATGAATGGCAGAAAACAGACCATGGTTTCTGAGAAGACATTAAAGGTTTCCTCAGTGTTGCATCAGTTAATCAGAGGAAGTGGGACAACTGTCACCTTCCGATCATGGGGTATATTCAGGAGGGGACATGGTGTATGTGTCACCCCTGAGCTTTGTCTGTCAGGAGTTTCAGCGTCAAGGCAAGTTCTCTTTGTTAGGTTTAGAGAAGGAGAAGGATGAAGAGCTGGGGGAGGAGAAGAGAGAAGACAGACTGAATCAGAGAGAAGCACAGAGAGAGAATCTGAAAGGAAGTGATTCACACACAAGAGAAAGTGAAACTGAAGTGCAAAGCCCACGCCTCTGGTCCACCCTCCTGGAGGAAACAGCTTATCTTGCTCAGGCACCTGCTTGGGCCACAGCCATTCACCTCCTCCAGCCTGCCCTGCCTACCTTGGAATTCATGCAATACTGACATGGAACCTGTTTCTTCTGACCTAAGTGTGATAGAGGCATGAGGAGTAGGAAAGCCTGTACTTTAGGGCTTGCTCGGGTTCTCTTCCGGGTTTCAGATTCCTTAACTGTATAATGCTGAAATCAAAACAAATGGTCTTTAAGGTTCTCAGTAAAATATGGTATGTTTTGAATATTACTAGCCACCATTTATTAAGTATTCTGTGAAAATGATTAATATATCTTAACCCTTAAAAAGGTTAGAAAGTGGATTGTGATCTGTACACAGATGGATGAAATGAGATTGTGTTTCTCTCCGATGTTTTCTCGCCCTGCAAACCTCTGTGCTCACAGAGGAACCCCAAACTGATATCAGTCATGCATCACTTACCGGTGGGGACACATGCTGAGAAATGCATCATTAGGCAATTTGTTGTGTAAACATCACCAAGTGTCCTCACATGAACCTGGATGACACAGCTCACAACACACCTAGGCTGTGTGGTGTGGCCAATGGCTCCTTAGTCACACACCTGGATTGTAGGCAATTGTAACACCATGATTAAGTATTGGTGTATCTAAACATGTGTAACCATAGAAAAAGTACCCCCCCCAAATAAAGTGTGTGTGTGTGTGTGTGTGTATATATATATATATATAAAGCCAGCACACCTGTAGAGGGCCCTTCTCTTGAGGGCTGGAAGTTGCTCTGGGTAAGTCCGTGAGTGGTGAGGGAACGTGTAGGCCCAGGTCATTACTGTACACTACTGTAGACTTTATAAACACTGTACACTTAGGCTGCACTAAATTTGTAGAAAAATGTATTTCTTAAGTTATAAATCAACCTTAGCTTATTGTAACATTTTTACTTCATAAACATTTTAATTAAAAAAAAAATTTATTCCTGTGATAACACTTAGCTTAAAACACACATTGTAAACCTGTACAAAAATATATTCTTTCTTTATATCATTATTCTATAACTATTTTTCTATTTTAAATTATTTTGCTTTTTTAAAACTTTTTATACTTTTGTTTTAAACTAAGAGGCAAACACAGACATTAGCATAGGCCTACACGAGTTCAGGATCGTCGATATCACTGTCTTCCACTTCCGAGTGTCCCACTGAAAGCTCTTCAGGGACGGTAACGGGAATGGAGGCTTCATCTCCTACCACAATAATGCCTTTTTCTGGATACCTCCTGAAGGTCCTGCCTGAGGCTGGTTAGGAATTTTTTTTTTTTTTTAAAGTAGAAAGAGTACACACTAAAGTAATGATAAAAGTATAGTGTACTAAGTGCCCAAAGCAGTAACATAGTCATTGTCATTATCAAGTGCTATGCACTGTACATAATGCTGTGTGCTGTACTTTCTACGAATGGCAGCACCGTGCTGTGCTATGACATCACGAAGGCTATGATGTCATGAAGGCTATGATGTCACTAAACGACAGAAAATTTTCACCTGCATTATAATATTTGAAATTTTTTTGTTTTTATTAAATTGTAACTGTGTACATTGATGCATTTATGGGGTTCAGTGTTCCGATTTGATATACTATGTGGAATGCTTACATTGAATTGATTAACACACACATCACAATTATATTCTTTGCTTAATAGTTTTGAAATGTACCATTGCATCATGCACATTAAGTGAGGTCTCCCCAAATACCCTCCCTCCTCCCCTCTCCTTTCCCCTCTCTGTCCTCTTCCCTCATTATAATCTTATGGCACTACGTAAATATTTGTCATCCGTTCTCAACAAGTGAAATGTGGTTCATGGCTGTACTCCTAACAACCACCAGAGGGCAGACTATGCCCATTTTCCAAGCTCCCGTTTACACAGGAGGGAATCTGAGTAGCCGTGGCCCCCGAAGGTTGACCTAACTCGGAGTAATGATTTAACCCAGATGTGGACAATCTAGACAACTGCTATTTGTCTGATTTGAATCACAAGAGGCTGTACGGATTTAGGTACTAAATGATCAACTAAGAGTTTCTTTCTTACATTGCTTATTTTTAATTATGTCCAGGGTTCAGTAAGATTTCAAAAGTTTAAATAGTAAAACTGTTGTCCTGGCAGAGAGTCCTGAGAAAGCATAAATACCAAGATGGAAAGGTGTAGGGTAGATCCGGGGAAAATCAGGTAGCTTCGCATGGCTATCCTGTGAGTTGTAGAATGATAATGAATGAGACCTAAGACAGGTAATTTAAGTTGAGGTCAGAGCTAAGCAGTCCTTGAATGTCATATTTTGAGGTTTGTACTTCATTGGAACTTAAAAATTTTTCTTTTAAAGTAATTCCAAATAGAAAACTTATAAGAAGAGTAAAGAGAAGTTCTGTACACCTGTCACTCTGATTTAAAGTTGTTAATATTTTGCTTTATTATACCATCTCTTCCCCTAAGATTTTGAGAATAAATTATAGATATTATGCTCACTCCCCCCTTACCTAAGAACAAAGATAATGACCTTCATAACTACAGTACAATTACAAAAACAAAAATTAACAGTGATACGATATTATCTAATTTAGACCTTGTTCAAATTTCATTTATTGTCCCAATAATGTGTAGAATCACGCATTACACATACTTTTCATGTCTCTTTTGTCTCTTTTAATCTGAAATTGTTCCTCCACTTTTCTTTGTGGTTCGTGACATCGACATTTTGGAAGAGTACGGTGCTTCAAGTCTGTGGAGTGCTCTTCGATTCCATTTCTCTACAGTTCACATGATTAAGTTTGGATTTGACAATTTTGTAAAGATCGCTACATGTGATGACGTGCTCTTCTCCGTGCAGGTTGGGAGCACACGATGTCCCCTCTGCTCATATTGGGACCACAAGGTGGTCTTCTCCTTTTTGTCTGACTATAAAGTTATAATCGTGCTTTTTAAATTAGTAAGTATTTTAAGGTATTTTAAAACTATGGAAATATTCTATTGCTAATCAAACATTCAACTTTCATCTACTAGTTTTGGTACCAATATATTGAATTAAGCAGGATAAAATCAGAGCCGTGTTTAGAAATATCACTCTGGAAGTTGTGTGTGTGTGTGTGTGTGTGTGCACACGCATGCATGTGAATTTACTATTTCTAACTGCTGCAGTATTTCCTCCTGCCCAGACTCTGACACTGTGGTTCTAACTTGCTCTGGGGAATCTTTTAACATGGAACCTGGCAAACAAGAATCTACTAAGATTAAAGGGAGAAAAAAATATGGGTTTTTCCAGGCAGACACAGCCCAGTCTAGGATCACATAACTAGTATTTGTTCTCTTGGGTAGGGGCTCTTGTGCAAGGCACAACCAGTGCAGCTGTGAGTGCAGATAGCTGCAGCTCTGGGTTGGAGGTGCAGAACAAACATCGTGAAACTCTTACTGCTCTTACTGCTCACACCTCTCTCTTCTAGTTGTTTCTCTGTCTGTCTTTTCATTTAGTCTCACAGCAGCCCTTCAAGGCAGACACTATCATTCCATTAAACACATGAGGAAACTGTGGCTCAGCAGTCTTGGTAGAGGCCAGGATTTAAACCATGATCCGTCTGATTTTGAAACCTCTATCATTTCTGCGGTCCACTGATTGCAATGACAGTACTAAGAGCAAATGTTGTCATAACTGAGATAACCATATACATTTTTTCTCACATTTTCACAACAGACGCCATTTGCCTCATTTCATAGATGAAGGTAAATGTCTGCACAGCTAGCAGGAAAACCAAGCCTTTTGACTTTCAGTCAAGAGAGCTTTCTCGGGTGGCACCTGTGGCCCAAAGGAGTAGGGTGCTGGTCCCATACGCCAGAGGTGGTGGGTTCAAACCCAGCTCCAGCCAAAAAGTGCAAAAAAAAAAAAAAAAGGAAAAAGAAAGAAAACTTTCTCATTTTATCAAGTTCCCCCCTTCTGAGGAAGTGAGAGTTTGGGGGAGGCAGGGAGAAGAGATAAGAAGTGAAAACTATGGGGTGAAGGATGTCGGGCAGGCGTGGGGAGACCCTTGAAATCAAAATGCCTCTTCTGGCTTCCTGGCCATGAGCTGAGGGCCGCCCAGTGATGCCTGCAGGCTGCAGGCTGCAGAACACATCTGCGCCCTTTTCGGTTCTCCCTGCCAGAGCCCAGGAGATTGGCAGGGACCCTAGAGAAGACTCACTCCCGGGTGCAGGGCAGATGCTGAGCAGCTGAACAAGCAGGATGGGCCGGCAGGGAGGGCCTTTCCTCCAGCTAATTCAGGTCGGGGCCTGAGAGCAGCCTTCTTCCTGTCCTCCTTTGGGGAAGGAAAACTGGCTTCGCTCCTCTCTTACTCCCAGTGGCTCTACAGCCCCAGAGGAAGGTTTTTACCTGGGAAACACAGAGTTGAAGGAGAGACTTTCAAGGTATGAAGGGAAAGAAGAAAAGAGGCTTCTGCTCTGCTCTTTCTTATAAGACAAGAGACAGCTAGGGCAGGGCAGAGAATGAGTTTGTGGACCTTTGCAAGGGGAGGAAAAGGTCAAAAGCTCAGGGAGAGTGAACTCTGAGGGTAAGGAAAAGATGCCCAAGTATCTCTACTAGTGTACCCACTCCCCAAACAACAGGCAGACCTCTGCGTGGGGCTGGCTTAGCTTGACATAAAGAAGTATTTCCGTGGACTTCTGAGGTTTTCTATACTTTATGGCAGACAGACCTTGCAGCTCCCTTTGGACACCTGGAGGGATGTGATAATGCCTGAGGGGCAGTGACAGAGGAGAGGTTGTCTGGATTTGAATCCCTGCTCTGTCCTTAACTGGCTAGTTGAGTATGGGCAGGTTATGCAGCATTGAAGTCTTTTCATTTAATCTCACAGCAGCCCTTCAAGGCAGGCATTATCATTCCATTAAACACATGAGGAAAATGTTTAGTTTTCTCTTCTCTTAGTCTTCTCCCACAATGGGGGGCAATGACAAAGCCTATCTCAGAGTGAGGTGGGGTGAGGAAGGTGCAGTGCCTTGTGTCCAGAGAGGGAGTGAGGGAGAATCCAGCTGTCATCACACTTCCCACTTAGAGTGGAAGAGCATTGGTTAGAAATCTGCTTTCTTTCTAGATATCCAGCTCTTTTCCTGGCAAACAATATTCTGTTCTTTTGCCTCATATATCCTCCAGCCAAGAGGCAGAATTGTGTGAGATCCAACTAATATTTCTACTTTCAATACTCAGTCGCCAATTACTTTACCACGTTGAGCCTCGGCTTCCCCATATATACGTGGACAGAGTGATACCGATTTGGGGATTAACAGCATAGTGTTTAGGGTCAGATAGGCCTGGATTGAATCCAACCTTCATCATGTACTAGCTACGTGACTTTGGGCACTTATTGAATGTCTCTGAGCCTCAGTTTCCTCAGTCATTAAATGGGGATTACACTACCTAATACTTTATTGAGCTTTGCAAAGACTACTTGAGACAGTAAGTGTAAGCTGCTTAACCCAGAGCCCAGCTCAAAATAAGTACCCTGGGAGTCAATTAGTAGCTAGTAGCTTTTCTGTATGAACAAAATCACCTAAGAAGTCTTCTTTTAATCACATTTCCTCTGCCTGAAACAAAGAGGAGATATGGGTGTGCAAATTTCCAATCCTTATATAGTTTCCTCCATTTAGACTGATCTACTGAAAAAAGTATCTAAGGATATTTGTCCCAAATTCAGCCTAACCTGCTCCAACCCTCCTCATCCATCCCCTCCAGGGCAACCCACAGGGCCCATCCATCAAGTTCCAAGCTCACCTTTGTCATGCAGAGTGGACCAGCCAAGTTGCAAATCTCCCTCTCAACAGACACACACACCAAGACACACACACACTCACACCCTCACACACCCCCTCAGACACACAACCTGCACACATGGTTTCTCTAGAGCTAAATTCAAGTCACCCTCCATCCACTGCCAAGGCCCCTTCCCGTTTCCCTTCTCCCAAGGGAGTCCTCACCCTGCATTGACAACCCCTCCCCCCACTCCATCCTCCAACAGGCACTCCCTGTCACCATTCCACTTCTCCTCCCCTTCTCTATTGCTCCTTAATTATATTCTCCACCTCCCAGTGTCATGCTAATACAAGCTCCTGGCACAGCTGCCCAGATTAAATTAGAGCCCAAACCAGCGGGTTGACTAATTATATTTTCTGGGTTGGAATTGTCTTCCCCACCTTTGGGGTATGGGGCCAATAAAGAGTAAATGAGCTCTGCCAATATTTGCTGAGGACATTTGAGTCCTCTTGCCTGGGTGGTTGGTCCTCCCCAACTAATCTGGGCCCCTCAAATTAGATTAGACCAAACCGAGAGAAGAGAGTTTTACTCAAAGGAAGCTCCTAGATGCCATCCATTTTCCTGCAGGTTCACTCCGCAGGGCCTGGCCTCCATCATCAGGCCAAAGAAGAGGAAATGGCCCGTGACTCTTTCTTTCTCAATACTGAGAATCTGCTGCCATCTTCGTGAGTCCCTCCTTGGCTTCCAAGCTCCTTCTTCCTTTCCTCCAAATATTCATTGCCACTTGCCCTGCAGTGATCATTGCTGACCCCTTTACTTCCATTTCACACAGACTAGAAGGTGACTTCCCATATAGAGCGCAGTTTCATCTTTTCCTCTTTATGGCTGGAACATAGTAAAAGTTCCACTTTGCCTAGAGACAAAGTTGTCTTCATTCCACAAACATTTATTGCATGTCACATAGTGAGATGAGCTTTAAAAAAGGTAAGGGCATGATTCCTGCTGTGGTAAAGCCAGGCCTCAGGATAGGTGTGTGTAGATGTGCGCAGAAATCAAGAAACCTGCAGGGTGCCACGTAGGCACAGAGGCTGGGCCGGAATCAGGATAGGCTCTACTGAAGACCTGACCCTTGAGTGAAGTGTGGAAACATTGCTCAGAAGGCCAGTAAGGTGAGGACAGAAATTGTGGGCAGAGAGATGGAAGATATAGAGGCAAGAAAGGCGTGGCACTCCATGATGTGGGAGTATGAGGGATAACATAAAAGGAGCAGCCAGAAATGCGTCTCAATGAGTGCAAGGATGTTTTATGTCTGGAGCTCTGTGGGCCCCACATTCCTGTCTTCTTAGCTGAGGGCAATCAGATCTGTTTCCAAAAGACCTGAGCTACCCAAATTAGGGCCCTTTCCTTTGCTATCATCTTTCCTCCTTGAATTGACCTTAACAATCCTTCCCATAAATAATTGTCCAATGCTTGTGTGACTATTTCCCTTGGAAGCACATTTAAAGAAGGAAGAATCTAATAGTTCCAAAAAAAAAACAAAGCAAAAAATTCTGACAGTAGAATTTCTAAGAACCAAATAATGGATCTCTGCCTGGATCTCTGATGTTCTCCCGTAAGCTCAGTGACCTTCTTGGCCTCTTAATCCATTCATTTTTCATCCAGTGCAAATTTTTCAGCACTTATCAAGCACTATTCTGTATCAAGCACTATTCTAGAGATGGCCCAGAGTAGACAAATGGGGGTGGGTGATTCCCCCTCGGGAGCTCAGTCTACAGGAGGGCAGAGCCACTAATACATAGGTAATAGAAAGAGTGTGACAGAGAGCCTAGTGGAGGGACATTGTATTCCTCCCCTAGGGCTGCCATTAGCAAACCCAGCAGCTTGCTTATTGCAGTCTGGTAGTCCAAAATCAAGGTGTTAGCCACGCTCCCTTTGAAACTGGCAGGGGAATCTTTCTTTACCTCTTCCTAGCTTCTGGCTGTATTCTGACAATCTTTGACATTCCATGGCCTACGAATGCATCACCCCAATATCTGTGTTCATGCGGGAGTTTCTCTGTGTGTCTCTGTCTTCCTGTGGTCGTCTTCTATATGCTAAGGACACCAGTCATGTTGGGTTGGGGTCCATCCAACTCCAGCATGACCTCAACTTATCTAATTACATCCACAATTACTCTGTTTTCTAATAAGGTTACATTTTAAGGAGCTAAGAATGTACTTAGGACTGGTATGCCTTCAAATAATACATTATAGCCTGGGGGCAGGTGAACAGGTGGACCATGGAAGGTTTTTAGGACAGTGTATCTCTTTGGGAGGGAGGGCACAATTCAGAATTTAACTTGTAATAGGAACTCATTATTCCCAGGTGTGTCCACAGTTTCCTAGAGGTGGGAGTGATTGAACTAAAGTTTAATTCCAGAAAATCTAATAAGAAGTATTTAAAAGAGTGATTTAGGGGAAAATATTCCTATTGAAGAAATAACACAAGAAAAGGCATGAAGGTGTGGAAAGGCACGAACAGGTCAGGGCAGTGGGAAGAATTTCCTGCAGCTGTGGAGTAAAATATTCAAAAGCAAAGTGGTGAATGATGAGATGGGAGAAGTGTGTTTGGATCAGTGACAGGCTCTGTGGTTACCTATCCTGATGTTAGCTGAGACTATATTATGCTTATGGATTTGCGACTTATGGCCTTGACCTCCATAGAAAAAGAGGTGCTTGAGCAGTTAGGGAATGTGGCGTGGGAATGGGGAAGTGGGAGGTTGCCCTGTCCTCAGTGGCTGAAATGACTGTCCCGTCCCTGCTCCTTCCCTCCCAGAGTGGGCACAGGAATCATCTCTGGACTTCCTGTGAAATATAAATCCCAACTGAAAGAGATTCTCTCTTATTTATCCACACATTCTCAGCTCTCAGCACAACAGCTGGCCTAGTGCACACGCTGGGTTTAGATCAGCTGGATGAATGAATAGATGGAAAAGTACATTCAGCACAGGAAAACTCTGTTGCCCAAGTGTGTACCTATGTCCATGCCACTCACCCATCCTGGTGGCTTCACTTCTCTCTGCTTAGCTACCCATAAGGTTGCTGAGGGAGTATCTTGTGGGTGATAGGGAAAGACTTGCAGAACTCTTTAGCAGTCTGGGCTTACTACAAGCTGGTGGGGGAGGTGAAGCAGCACGAGAGTACTTGGCAGCAGCAGCCTAATTATTCTGAGTCTCAGGGATGCCAGGGCAGTGATGCACAGAGAGGGAGAACGAGATGATTAAGGAGGCAACTTGGACTCTCCTAGCTCACCTTCCGTGTACCCCCAGCGTCCCTCCCCAGAGAGGACCTGATAAGAGCTGCTCACCAATACCCCAGGTTAAGTGTTCCTACTGGGTGGAGTTTTGTCCTAGGCCCTTTCAGAGGGGACTGGTCTTTACATAAAACCTGTACTACACAAAGACTGCTGTGGCCCTTGTCCAATCAGTTCCCTTGTACAGTTTCAAATTTTGCACAAGGCCTGCATTATAATTTTAAGGAGGATGAACCACTATCCTGAGAAAGGGATAGTGGACCAGACAGAGTTGTGTTTAAGGCCCCTCTTCAGAATAAATCGCTGACAGTCCTAATGAAGTGATCTAGCTTTGGAATTTCATAGCTTTTAAGGATTTTGAAACTTCCTAAGCACATACATTGTATGGGCATATTTTTATCTTTTATGCTGTCTTTAAACATTTCCTCACTCACTCACCTATCTTCCCAACTGCTCTAAGTAGAGGAAAGATCATGAACTTTGCAGTCAGGTAGACAAAGTTAGAGTCCTGCCATAGCGTTTAGCAGGTGTGCACCTGGAGTCCTTAACCTTCTCTCAGCTCCTCAGCATCCTTACTGGAAAAGACACCAGGATGTTTCTCCACAGTTTATATTGACTATTAAATTCGAAAATGGTGTCAAATTGACCCGTGACATGTCAATTTTCTTCTCATTTCCTTAAGACTAAAGATGATTTGGAGGAGTCTTTTCTACCCATTTTCCTAGGACCTGATTCAGAGCAGGCACACAATGCTTACTGATGGACTAAAACCAGTTTGAAAATATTTCCAGAAAAACAGACCTAACAACTGCTTCCTCCAATGCCTGGCAGCCGGAAGACCAGTACTGGTCCATGGCTTACCACGGTAGGAGGGGAGCAGTTGGGGTTGGGGGAGCTAGTGAAGCTTCATCTGTGTTTGCAGCTGCTCCCTGTTGCCCACATCACTGGCTAAGCACTACCTCCTGTCAAATAAGCAGTAACATTAGACTCTCATAGGACCATGAACCCTACTGTAAGCCCCACATGCAGGGGATCTAGGTTGCTTATTCCTTCTGAGAATCTAATGCCTGATGATCTGAGGTGGAGATGTATGTGCATGAATCGTCCTGAAACCGCTCCACTCCCACCTCCCAGGTCTGTGGAGGGGAGGAGGAATTGTCTTCCATGGAACCAGTCGCTGCTGCCAAAATTGTGTGTGGGGGCACTGCCTTCCAAGGTGTTAACAATATTACAGCTACTTACAACCACCACCACAACAAAAACAATTGCAAAAACAGCCCAGATGATGTTTTGCTCGTGTAACTGGCACTGCTTTCAGGATAGGGGAAAGGAACACACAATTTGGTTCTTGTCTAACTTTGAAGCTGCCCTGGGCCTGAGCTATTTACTAGACTGGCCCCTTCATCATTGGTTCCTTGGGCATCTTCACTGCTCTTTTTAGCCACTTACCCCCTACATGTATCCATCCCAGCCAGAGGATGAGTTATCCAAGAGCAGGTGTGGAGAGGAGTAGAGAGATTTGGAGGGAGGAAAACTTACAAGAGAAGCGAGGGGGTAATGAGAGTGTTCTAGAGAAGGCAAAGAGGGAAGAACTCACTTCGTTTCCTTTTCGACATCTTTCTTCCCTATTTTATACCTTACTCTTTTCTCCCGTTTGAGTTCTAGGCTAACTCTCTGTAGAATTCTTCAACCTCTCAGTTTTCTCTTGCCATGCTTGTATACTCTTTATAACATATGTAATCCAATTGCTTGTACAGTATTTTAAGCATTTTAAGGTCATAAACTCCTTGAGGACTGGGAAAGAGATATTTATTTTTAGTAAAGAATTCTCAACAAGAACTCACTGGAAAAGAGAAATAGGATTTCTCTCATCATGGGAGGAATCTAGAATAGGCTGAAACCAAGTTAGAACATTCTGGCTTTAAATATCAGGAGATCTTTCCACTGAGAAAAGCTGTGAAATATCATCTTCTAGGTGTTTTGGGTTTTTTTTTTTTTTGGTATGGTGTTCTTTCCTTCTGCATTTTTTTTTTTTTTTTGTAATTTCAGAACATTGTAGGGGTGCAAATGTCTTGGTTACATGGATTGTTTTCATACTGCTGGAGTCAAAGTTGTAAGTGTGCCCATCACCTAGATAGTGCACATTGTACCCACTGAGTGTGATTACACCCATCCCCTCCTCCAACTTCCCACCTGTTTGCTTTCTGCTGAGTTTTACTTCCCTTTGTACATGAGTGCTGGTTGGCTAGTTCCAATTTACTAGTGAGTACACAGGATGTTTGTTTTCCATGCTTGTGATATTTTACTTGGGAGAATGGTTCCCAGTTTCACTCAGACTGTTGCAGAAGGTATTAATTCATTTCTTTATGGCTGAGTAGCACCCCATGGTGTACATATAACACATTTTATCAATACATTCATGAATTAACGGGCTCTGGAGCTGATTACACATCTTTGCAATTGTGCTGCAGTAACATTCTAATGCAAGTGTCTTTTTGATAAAATGACTTTTTTTTTCCACTTTGGGTAAATATTCAGTAGTGGGGATTGCTGGGTCACATGGCAGGCCTACTTTTAGTTCTTTGAGGAATTTCTACATTACTTTTTATTTGAACATAAATAATCATAAATAATATGACATAATTGGAAAGAAACTTGTAAGTCCCATTCCCCACTAGATTCCCGGGGCCTGATGATCAAAACCCTTGGGTAAACACTTATGCAGTGATATCAGGATGTCACACCAATAATGTGGGGATTGTTGAGATGACCAAAGTTCTGCTTATCATGAGTGATAAATGCTTTGCATTTTTGTGCTTCAGAGACTACATTGAAAAGTAAGGCAAGTTTTCAGCATGAGAAGCTGAAAGAAATGTAGGAGAAATGAACAAACAGCATTAATTGTGATGACACTGCACACAACAAATGCCACGATAGAGAGAAAAAAACAAGTGCTCCTTTCACTTACTAGAAGGACGGAAGGTTGATTGAGCCTGGGAAAGAAAATTATTGAGGATCTAGTATAAAGTAAACAAATGAATGGGACTTTAACAAACAGAGAATGAAAAGTATTTGGGGGGAAGCAGAATGTAATTTGGAGATAAAAAAGGGCTTTAGGAGATGAGGGAGGGAGAATGTGACTACCTGGGGTAAGAGCATTTCTGGCTGAGTGAACAGCAAGTACAAATGCCCTAGGTAGGATCAGGATTTTTGAGGAAGAGCAAAGAGGCCAGTGATTCTGGAGTAGAGTATGCAAGACAAAAAGAGTCTAAGATCAGGTCAGAATGATGGAGGGGAGGGGGACAAAATGTGTAGAGCCTTGTCTGTCATTGTGAGAACCTTGGGTTTTACTCTGTATAAAATAAGAATTTGTTAGAACTTTTTGAGCAAAAAGGGAACATTGCTGTGTTGAGAATAGGCTAAAAGGATCGATCATAAGCAGGGATGCTGGTCAGGAGACTATAAACGATATTCCAGGGGAAAGATGATGGTGGCTCAGACAAGGGTGATAGCAAAACTAGTGGATTCTTAAATGTTGCAGGTGGGACCAACAAAAATGTGTTGATGGATTGACAGTGTAAGGGAAGAGCACTCAGGAATGGCCTCAAGTTCTTGGTCTGGGAAGAGGGGGTTGTCAATAGTAACTGAGAACTCGAAGCTTTGAGGAGGAGACATTTGGGTGAAGAGCAGCTCAGTTTTAGACATGCTAAGTTGGAATATGTCTTAGTCATTATTTGATGGTATCAAGTTGGCAGTTGGATATATGGGTCTTGAGTCTAGGGTGCGATCTATTTGGATATCATCATTTTTTGAAAAGATGGCTTTAGAGCATAATCATATTGTCAGGTGATCATATAGAATTATAGAAGGAAGATAGTATTATGATTTCAAATTCTGTGATTTGCACCATCACATTGGATTGCTTTCAAAATGAGTTTAATGTTCTCTGTGCTTAAAGGGTATGGAATGCATCTCAAGAAACCTGCAAGTGGTTCATCAGAATCATACATTTGACTATTAATTTATCTTGAACTGGTAAAAGATACTTTTTACTAAAAAAATAAAAAAATTAGAAAAATCACGCAAAACCTGATGCCTAAGTAATAATCATAAAAAGTTGTATTTATTTCCCACCCTTTTTCTTTGTACATTTCCAAATGTGAAGTTTCTGAAAATTATACTAAAATAACTTGTTGATGAGATAAAGCTGAATTTCTTGCTTACTATGGAAAGAGAGTTCACTATCTTGTTAGAGTCTTACTATTACTTTTTATAAAGAAAGACAGGAGTCAGGTATTTATAAGGTTTGCAGGCACAGGTTAAGAAAGATTTTTCTTTCTTTCTTTCTTTCTTTCTTTTTTTTTTTTTAGATACAGTCTTACTATGTCACACTCGATTGAGTGCTATGGCATCACAGCTCACAGAAACCTCCAACTCTTGGGCTTAAGCGATTCCTTTGCCTCAGCCTCCCAGAAAGATTTTTCAATATAAGGAATGAGCAGGATTGCATAAGTATGATAACAGTTTAGGAGTGGGAGAGGTAAGAATTTTGAAGAGTCTTGAATGGTAAACAATCATGTTTAGTTAAAACAGAGGTTCTCAACCTGTGGGTTGCGACCCCTTTGGACTGTATTAAAGGTTTGCGGCATTAGGAAGGTTGAGAACCACTGACTTAAAAGGATTTATTTTGTTTTGGCAAATTCCTGAAATAAAGTTACTTAAGCCATCTTTTTCTCTTGGGCAGGAGCTTTCTGGAATCCTTACTAGGATAGACAGTAAGCTGTATGAACCTAGAAAGGTTTTAGTTCTTAGTATACATTATAAGTAATTATGGGGTTGATCATAATTTTATGTATTATGTTTGCATAATATACATATTTTGCATGTTATGTTATTTTTATTTAGTTTATGACATTTTCTGTGTTGCACATATCTACTGCAATTACTGTGGGTAAAAGCTGCAAAGATTCTTTTTATAAGTTCACCTAAATTGAATTAATGATTCTATTCAGTTACTTCTTATTTTTAATTATACAAAATGTTAAGCTCCTGCTCTTCACCCAAATCTCTCCTCCTACACAGGGATGAGTTTACTCATACACTAGGGTAATTCGGAACATGGATTGGTTTCTTCAGGTATGAAATAGAAGTGTGTGAGGTAAAATTATGGAATCAAAGGATTAGAGTCACATCTTAACTCTAAAGTGACTTAAGTTCAGTCCTAGTTGTTTCCAGACAAGCTCTAGTCATATGAGTCAAACCACCTTAGTGGGTAACTTCATTCACGTCACTGTGGTACTTTATCTTTTCTTTTATTCCTGTCTGCAAAATAATCTGGACTTTTTTCCCAAGGGAGAAAAATTAAGTATAAGGAAGACATTTAGAGCTCCTTGTAAATATGGGTTTGCTGTTCTCCATGGCTCCAAATAGTCAGAACCTTAAAAGCCTGCACTATTATGCAATTCTTTTCCCAGAAAACAAGTTTTTGTGTTATCAATCAGCTCCAGCCAAAGTGATAGAACAAGCAAATCTGCTGGCTTTTCCCAGCTCTCACCATCCCCCACTCCAAAAATAAAAATAAAAACACCTAAGTTTTTCATCTTAACGAAGCCCCCGTGAGTTTACTTATGCATGGTATGTAAAAATAAGTTTTTGCGAAACTTTAGAGAAAAATGCCATGAACCCAGTCCATAATTGGTGCTGAGTTAATGGGAATATGGTCCACAGCTGCATCTGTCTCAAAGCACAACTCAAACTTCATGTCCTACCTAGTGGGAACCATTCCCTAAGCTGTGAGACAACTCTTTAGAGTCCCAGGGCACATTTTGTGCTCATATTTTTTCCTCTATTAGAGCTGTTCATATGTAGGGCTAGCCTCCATTAGACTATGAAGCTCTGGAATCCCTCGAGTGTGTCCTATTTTACTCACATTTGTGTCCTCAGCGTCTCCTAGGATTTGAACAAATAGATATTTGTCAAATGGGATATACTTTTGGATTATCTGCTGATTAATATTTTCTGCACCATTGCTCCCTACCATCAGTGTGCCTGATCCTAAATTTACCCATAACCCATGTGCTGTTACATCAGTGGTCTTAATTATGTAGCACCAGGCATCCTTGGGCTGTGCTTTCTCACTGACTTCTGTGACTTCAAAGGCTTTCCTTGAGGGAACAGCTAGAATCAAGTTGAGTGACGGTGGGGGGAAAATAGAGGCCTCCAGTGAGGGCTGAGAGTGGATGAAGTGGGGAAAAGGAAGTTTTCCTAAATCTTCCACAGCTCCCTTAGAAACTGCCCACAGGGAAGGGGAAGGGGAAGGGGAGGGGCCGGTGGCTGGGGGCCAGGGAGGGGGACTGAGAGGCTGACAGATGGAGTGCTCCCTTTGAGCGCTCTCTGAGGACCAACCGTTGCAAAGCCACACAATGTACAGAAGTAAATCAAATCAAGGAACATGTGCAGGAAAGAAGGGAGAGAAGGGAAGGGGGAGGGGCCCACTGCAGGGAGGAGGCTGGGATGGAGGGGAGAGCCCTTTGAGCCTAAAGGAGAGAGAAAGAAGGAGTTAGGGAAGGAAAGGAAGCCACATCCCAAGCAGTTTTTCTGGAGGAATTGGAGAGTAAGGGGAAGATGTGGACAGGAAGGCCTCAGGGGGCTTGATTGGGGATTTCATTCATTCGCAAGAGTCTAGGCAAGACCAAATTGTTCATACTGCAAATAAATAACTCTGTGTTTGTGTATGGGGCCTGGAGGACAACTTATAGGCAAAGACTCCACTGGTAGCCATAATAATAAGTGGTAACATTGCCCCACAAATTATTGTAGGAGGCTCTTAGAGAATTGCCATAGTTAAACCTGGTCTCAGCTGGCACTCACAGAAAATATTCAGAGCCCCAATTTAAAGATGTTAAATCCTTTATAGCCTGGGGAAAAACAACTCTCACCCCTAAATCTGGATTTTGGCTTCTAACTCCTGGATTCATCCAAGGCAAGGGAGAGGGAAAGGGGCTACTTTCAAGAGGCTGAGCCTTGGGGTATATTTTCAGAGTCTCCAGAGAGGAGAAAAGGGAGGTTTTGTTTTTGTTTTGGCCTTTTTACCTCCCCTCCCTCACTTTATCTTTTCCAGTTCTCACTTTAATCCTTTTTTATTTATGAAACCCTGAGCCCCCGATATCCCTTCACCCCTTGAATGCTACTCCTTTCCAGCTTAGGGAAGATGAGAGGTCTTTTTCCTTTAATGGTAGAGTAAACTAGAATGGACAAGGGAAAGGTGGGGTCTGAAGTTCAGGAAATGGGCAAGTTTGATGCTTCAGAGGACGACGTGAGTAGGGTGACCATATGATGCTCATCCAAGCTGCGATACACGTAAAAGGGAAAGAGGCTCTAAAAATAACAGGCATTAATTGATCTACAACAGGTGCAAAGAATGACTATACTAAGCAAAGCAGAACTCATGTTCACTTTAGATATGACAAAATCAGCACATAAGCCACAGTTATGTAGTGCCTCTGTGTGAGTGTGGATGTGTTTGGGAGAGGGCAGGAGAACTTGCCGTGAAGAATCTCTCTGTATGGTAACTATCTAGGATCATTACTTCCCTTTATCTAATCGATGTTACCCCTTGGAGGTGATGGGATATTATTCTAGAATGGGGTATTAACTTACTCTATGTTATTCAAGTCTGTCCTTCCTTTACTCAAAGGATAAAAGGAATAGAATAATAATCAAAATAAATATAAGGGGGATGGAAATAAGCCCCGCCGTGTACCATTCATTTCCTGGCTGTCTGATCTTGAACGCATCACTCATCATTTCTGTTTTGCCCAGTGCCTGTTGCATGTAGGAAGCACTCAAATATTAACTGACTGGATGAATTAATGGACCTCATTCCCCTCATCCCTTTAAAAAAAAAAGTGATGATAATAGCACCCATCCCAAAGAGTTGTCACAGCAGTTTAATGAGGTAATGCAGGTAAATAAATGAAGTAATGTGCTCAGTTTAATGTAGAAACTCAGAAAGTGCTGGCTGTGTTTCTAAAGCAGATGGTATTTTGCGGACTATTGAGGCAACAACTGTGTAGTACAGACTCTTAGCTAATGTCGGTTTCCTCATTTACCTTTTTCCTCACACTGTAATTCTGGTGTTTTAAAATATTCACTTTTGCATCCCAAGAGGCTAGCACAGTTTTGTATTCTCCGTGTTGTTTTACTCCCTGCCTTCCTAGTTCACGCTTGTAGCGAAGCGTCCAGAAATGAAAGTAGGTCTGGCTGAATGAATGAGATAGTGGAAGAAGGGGGAAGTTTCTTGAGAATTTCAACCAGACCTTTGTGGTTGAAGAATGACTTATTCTAAAAGCAGAAAGATGGAGTTGGAGAACTGGGCTATGCAGACATTTCTCATATTATTTTGCTATTTTTCTTCCCTTGAAATTAGTGGGACAATAGGGAACCCTACCTGGAAGATGCTTCTCAGGCTGGAGACCAGTATATTGTTTCTGTGGCTAGCTCCCACAGTGGAATCCTTTCAACACTGCTTGGCCCAAATCCTAAAAGGCTTTGTATTCCATTTCATGACAGAGATTATTCTTTATGTTCTCGATTCATAATACAGTGTCTTAGAACATGAGATCTGGGGTAAGGTGAGGTTTGGGGAAGGCCAGATGAGTCGGAGGATATGTTTTCTGTTGTTGGAGCTTCTAGGGGCCAAGATACTACTATCTCCCCATATTGCATTATCAGTTGTGGTGGTAAAAGTCTTCCCCGAAATTGAATCTCAGGCAAGCATATTGTGGGCCAAACTTGGTTCTTCTGAATGTATCTTGGGCAATGGGGAGTCAGAGGAGGGTGCAGGTGAGCTGCTCTAGGCCAAGTCACCAGAAAGACCTGTTAATTCCTTCGCTTTCAATCTTCCCACCAGAACATTGGAGAATAGATTCTGGATTCACAGTGAACCATCAGGCACCTGATTTAGGCTGGCAATATAGTGTAGTGGAGTGGATACAAACTGCTTGTATCCAAACCCAAGCACCCACCAGTCACTGGCAATCACTTGTTGTGTGACTTTGGGCAAACGACTCAACCTTGCTGCATTCCATTAATTTCTTTGTAAAGTGGGGAAACTAAGAATACCCAACTCGTAAGGCTGTTCTGATGATAAAATAAATTAATACTTGCAAAGCACTTAAAACAATACTTGACACATGGTAAGTGCTGTATAAGGATTAGCTATAATTATTAGAGTTGTAATTAGTTTCTTCTCCGTGGTTTTTACCTCGCTCAGTGATGATGCCTGGGAGAAGTGACCTCACTCCAGTACTGGCCTAATGGAGCAGACCACGCAGGGCTACCCTGGCACAAGGCGACTGTCCTCGTCACACTACAGGGTCCCTTGGAGTAGAAGACCTTTGATTGACTCTGACGGTGCAGTGCTCTGTGTGGCTCCCACACAGCCCTGAAGGCATCTTGAGCCTACTACTTGGTTTTATTCACTTTTTTAATCCAACTTTTTTTTTTCAGGGGTATACATTAAGTTTGAATTCTCAGGCAATTTCCCCTGTCCTCCATCAGGATTTCCCAGGAATTAAGAATCATGTGATTGAAGCTTGGTACGTTCAACTTAAAATTTTCTCAGAAGACTCGGCGAAATGCTCCTGGGGCTATGTGAGTCAGGGTGGAGCTCGCATGGTGACCTTTCCATGGGACAGTCACATCAGCAGGTGTGTTCCAGTGTTTGGTGCTGTGAGCTGCAGTTATCGATGCCTTCCTGGAAATAAGCTTGGCTCTGAGCGACGAATGGGATTTTATTTATTTTAAATTATTTTTTATTGAGTCATAACTGTGTACAATAATTCAGTCATGGAGTACAGTGTGCGGGCTTCACATACAATTGGAGATATTTTTATCAACCTGATTAATATAACATTCATGATATTTTCTCATTTGCTATGTGAAAACAATTTTGATCCGTATTTAGACGAATGGGATTTTAAACATAGCATTTCTTAATCGTGTTTTAAAATCCATTTCACTTTCGCAAGTTATACAGCTAA
>CAUYRH010183674.1:0-23032 GCA_963574655.1 Perodicticus potto
GAGTGGGGTCGAGCTGTGGGGGGTCACGGGGACTTACCTTCCCTCTGCTGTTTGAATTATTGTTTTTTTTTTTTTGAGACAAAGCCTCAAGCTGTCACCCTGGATAGAGTGCTGTGGCATCACAGCTCACAGCAACCTCCAATTCCTGGGCTCAAGAGAGTCTCTTGCCTCCGCCTTCCAAGTAGCTGGGACTACAGGCGCCCACCACAACACCGGACCATTTTTTTGGTTGCAGCTGTCATTGTTTGGCGGACCCGGGCTGGATTCGAACCTGCCAGCTCAGGCGTACGTGGCTGGCGTCTTAGCTGGTTGAGCCACAGGCACCGAGCCTGCTGTTTGAATTTTTTACAGTGAGAATAGAATCCATATGAGTCTCATGAAGAACAAAATTACTGTTTGATTGGAAATTTGCAGTTATGTGTTTACGGAGGCTTAAGAAGAGAGCAGCTCTGCAAAGCCTCAGTCCCTGAACCTCGGTTTGGGGCCTGGCCCTGCCGTGGTCCTAGAGGAAATCACTCAGGCCTCTGAATGTTTAATCTCCTCGTCTGTAAAACCCAGACTCCAGGACGGCCACTTAGGGTCGCTTTGAAGACCGAATGCATTAAGTTAACGAAAGGCTTTTACAGTCCATAAAGTGCTATTTCAATGTTAGCTGAAACTGTTACTAATTATACAGATAATTTTCAATTAACGTTTGGTTGTTGGTAAATATTTAAATAGCTGTGTTTCAAAACAAAATAAAGTTTGCTTAAAGGAGATCCTGGTTACCTGATTGAGTCTCTCTCCTGCTCCTCCCTCTTTTCCTTCCCGTTTTTTTCTTTTCATTCCTATTTCCTCCTTATCTCCTATTTCTGTTTGAATTTAAACAAGTTTAACTAGGTTTAAAATTTTGAATGTCATATGTTATTTTAAAACACAAGGTTGAATATGATTTAGGTACCCTTGTGACGTCATTCAGACTGACAACTGTTGGCATTTTTCTCTCATTTGATGTTTTTATTTCAGATCAATATAAAGGTACAGATGATTAGGTTATGTTTGCATTTGTTAGATGAGACCCCTGTTGTGGTTGAGTCCCACACCCAGGAGGTGTGTCACATGTCCTTACCTGGTGATCAGCAGGTGGGAGCCCACGAATCCTCCTCCCTCCTCCCTCCCTCTCCCCCCAGCTTGAAATGAAGTGAGTTTTTCTCTTGTGTGGGGATATATTAGGTCAGCTACTGGCTTCATCTCTTATTTGAGTTTTAAAAACCAGAAGAAAGAGAAGAGAAAGAAAAAGAAAGGGAGAGAGGGAGGGAAGGAAGGGAAGTGAGGAGATGGGAGGGGAGGGGAGGGAAGGATGGAGGGGAGGGGAGGAGGGGGGGGAAGGGAAAAGGAAGAGAGGGAAAGAAACAAGGAAGGGAGGGAGGGGAGGAAGGAAGAAGGAAGGACGGAAAAGGGAGGGAAGGGGAGGGAAAGGAAAGGGAGAAAGAAAGAAGGGAGGGAGGGAGGGAGGGAAGGAAGGAAGGAAGGAAGGCCCCTTCCTGTTACTCCCTTCTAGTACAACAACTATTCTGACTTTGGTGTATAAACTCTAGTACTATTTAAAAATATATATAATTTCAGGACATAAATGTGTCCCATAAATCTCTTTGGACATTGGTATTATTCTTTGTGGGCAACTTTTTAAAATCATATGTGAATTATAAATTATAGCCTCAAATTACTGATTTTGTGCATCTTCTTTTTAGGTGAAAAGTTTCGGAATGGAAAAGAATGGATGTGCATTGATCCCCTATTATGTGGGAAGCCCCTTTCATAGAGTATTTCAATGCTGAAGATAACCAAGGACAGCAGGGTTCATCTCCTCCTTGTACAGACTATGAAATTGACTAAAAGGCTGGGTTATTCCAGAAGGAATTCACTTCTGGCAGTGAACACCCTGATCCAGCCACAGTTGCTCCCCTGTGTGACTGCAGCAGTGTCTGCCTGCTTTGGTCCATCCCCTCCCTGCTTCCTATAGTCTGCCCCCCACCCCACAGCCAGAGTACCACCTTGTCACTTCTGTTCAAGGCTCCCTAGCAGCTTGCATCTTGCTTAGAATTAAGAATCCTTCAAGTGGCTGCAAAGGCCCTGCACCACCTGGACACTGTTACCTCTGAATTATCTCTCGCCTTTCTTATTCCGGTTCTGCCAGAAGGGCCTCTGTGTTTCCTGCGATAAACCAGTCATGCTGCTGCCCAGAACTTTGCAAAGTGATAGCCAGTTGTTCCCTCTGCCTGAACACTCTGCCCTCAGATAACCTCAAGGCTTGCCTTCCCTTCCTTTCAGTTTTTTCTTAATTGCTGCCTTCTCAGGAAGGTCTATCAAAACCACCTGCTGACTTCTCCAACTCTACGTATCTCTCCTTTGTAATTATCACTTTATGATATACTGCCTGCATTAAATCTGCTTGTCTGCCTTTCCTCAAGAAGATAGAAGTTACCTGGAGTGGGGGATTTTTTTGTCTTTTCTTTTTAAAGTTTTAGCTCCCTGATATGGCCCCTGAAATAGTGTCAGGCACATAGTTGGCACCTAAAAAACATTGAATGAATGAATTCTTGTTTAACCAGTAAGGAATGGGTATAAATTCCAAACCAGTATCTGTCACCAAATAGTGGATGTTTTCATGTCAAACAGCTCCAAGCGATGCCAAAAGAGGTCCTGGTCCATCCACGGGAATTATTACTGTACCTATCAGAGAATAACTGACTCATATCCTCCTTAGCAGCAAGAATAAAAGGGAATGATTATACTTCTTAGAACACAGAGGTCCCACTCCTGCTTGGATGAAGTGGGGAATGGAATGAGAGTTGTGTTCTACCCTCCATCCTTGAACCTGAAAGGTAGACTGTACAATCAGATAAACAGACATCTACCCTCCACACCGTGGAAACCAGCTGTAGTATTTTTCATATCAGGCAGAGAGACCTTATATTTTCCTGACTTAATTCAAACCTTCTCCTGGCCAGACATAAACTCAGAGGATCATTAGAAATGTACCTATACATCAGGAAAAGATATCAAGTAAAGAAAACAAATAGTCAAATGTTTAGAAATACCTTTGATTCATATCAAGTTTGAATGACTTAAGCGGTTATTAGGCACATAGCATGGAGTTATTTGGGAGTATCCTTTTTTTTTTTTTTTTGGTCTGGAGTCTCTCTTTTCTCTAAATCATGCACACTCCTCATTTTCAGGGTCACACTTCCTCTACTGCAGTGAGTTCCCCTTTGGCTGAAAGTTGATAGGGCACAATTTCCGCAGGTCCTGCAGATCCATGAGGGCAGAGTGAGAATTCCCCTGGCAGCCGACTCTGTTCTTCAAGAGGAAACAGGGCTGATCTGTTGAAAGTCAAAAAACCATCCTCTGAATTATTTTCCAAGGCCATTCCACTTTTATACATCTACCATCCACTGCCATATTTCATTTCTTTTGTTCCTTTTATATATCAAGTTGTGACAAATGCATGTGGAAACTCTCCAGGAAAAATAAGTTTATCTGCACAAGACCCTATGGTACCCCATGACAATTCACTCTTTTTCAATGAAATTTACTGCTTGTTGGCAGTCACCCTAGTTTAATTTTCTGCTGTTTGTTTACTGAACAGGGAAACACATAATACAAAGCATAATAAAAGTCAGATTGAGTTAATTAAATGAGGAACCAGGAAACTTTAACTCTCTGCCTTTTGAGTTTTCTCATTACATCTCCTTGAAAAATGTCATTTTTAGCTGAAATTTATTTTGACATTTACAATATATTATTCATTCAGGTCACATTTTCTTTTCTACAGTCCCAGGAAGGAAGCTAACATTAGTTCACACTAGTTTGTCAGAGAGAGTGGAGGAGATGGGTAGTGTTGGGATACCCAAACATTGAAATCAACTTGGGGCTCTTCTGGAGCAAAAAACAAAAAAGATGGCGCCGTCATTTTCTTTCAGCAAGGCTGTGGTGGATATAATAACCAGGGCACATCAGGAGAGATTAGACAACAGACTCTGTAATTAGATTACTTCATTTCAGGACATCTTTAGAAAGTCTTTGATGCCAGTCCTGTGATTACAGTGATTTTTGTATGCAGAATATCAGCTTCTTGAAAGAAAGAATAAAATACAATCCAGTAAGAGATTGCTTTGAAAGGGTTGGGCGATGATGTCCAAATTTATAAAAATTTTAAGTTTCTTGGGTTACATCTGTCATTTGTATATAAAATACATTTTAATCTATAACTTCAAAGTACTTAGGGACTTTTGACAAAAAAATTGAGTAAACTTCTGTTCATCTTATGGGATTTAATCACATACACTCAGTTAAAGTTTATATTATTTAAAAAGCCCATGATTGGATTTTAATGTGTGCTAGGGTTATTTAGAGATATAATATCCAAGGAGAACCTTCTGAGAATCTTACAGTAATTGTCTGTCATAATACATAGAAGTCTCATTCAAAAACAAAGGTAATTTTCTTTTTGCACCTTATTTATTAACCAAACAGTTTTCTTGGGGAGGGGGAGGGAGGTTGAGACAGAGTCACACTTTGTTGCCCTCAGTAGATTGCTGGTAGAATGTGTGGCCTCATAGCTCACAGCAACCTCAAACTCCTGGGGTCAAGAGATCCTCTTGCTTCAGCCTCTGAGGCTGAGACTACAGGCACCCGCTGAGACTACAGGTGCTCGCCACAATGCCCGGCTGTTTTTATTTAAGAGATGGGGTCTGGCTCAGGCTCAGGCTGGTCTTGAACCTGTGAGCTCAGACAATCTACCTGCTTCGGCCTCCCAGAGTTCTAGGATTATAGGCGTGAGCCACGGTGCCTGGCTTGGAGGGAGAGTTTTAATCACATAGATTTCTCCAAGTATCATACATGATCTACAAAATGCAATAGGTGTTACTGCTCAATTTTTAAGGAAAAATTAGTCTTTCATTAGCCTCATACTATTCCATTGCATAAATCCATAAATTATTTAACTATCTCCATTTAGATAGGAATTCACGTTGTTACCGAATTCTTTACTCTGTAAATTCCTGGTCCTGCTTCTTTAAGTATGAGTGTTTCTCTAGGGTAAATAGCAGCACATTGTCTTTCTAAGTATAAATAGTAACTAATAAAACAAAAGCACTAACCTATGTGCAGGCATCACAGAAAACTCAGACATTAGAAATAGGAAGAAGAGAAGACAGGATTGCTTGTCTTAACCATGAAGAGTTTACCATTATTACTTTGACAGCAAAGCTTCTTAAGTTGGAGCTTTTGAAGCTGTGATTAATTTTCACATTACACAGAGTTTTAAGATTGCAATTAATGATCTTAACATTTTCAAACCTTCCAGCTAATGTAAAGTGATGTGAGTGATAATGGTAGAATAGGGAGCTCTGAAAATCCTCTTTTCCATGACAGCAATGAAAACACTTGCAAAGTGGTCAGAATCAACTGTTTTGCAACACTCAAAATTAGCCAAAATCTTCTAGCAATCCAGATAGTGTTTATTCAAGAAAAAATATCGAATCATGGTAAGAATAGCAAGCTTTCTGCTGTTATAACTGTTCATGTTTCCATACATTCTCCCCAGGTTTGAAGTAGACAACAGACTACTTCAGTGAAAACCAACAGTATGGAAGCCATTGGAAAGGGCAAGTCAGGGTAGAAACTCCTTCCAAAACCCATTCTCTACCTGATGGTTTTCTAGAAGATGCCACTTGAAAGACCATCTGTATTTGACTTGACTTAAAGTTGTACCAGTATGAATAGCCTTTTGCCCAGATTATTTGTTGAAAATGACCACAGATAATTATGTGGGAGGCAGCAATACCACTTGGGGCATGTGATAAGACAACCTCAAAAAGCTTCAAAGGAAAATCCAGGAAACACGATATCCAGACAGAGCTTGTGAAAGCTCTGACGTATTGCTGGGAGTCAGAAAGCCTGTATAGGTAGGTAAGGTTTTATACATGCCTGGGGCTATGTTCATGTTCAGGAAATGACTGAGAAGGCCCCATGCTTTCTTCCCCTTTGATTGACCTTGAGGTTTTGCACAAGAAGGAAGCGAAAGCTAATTCAGAGTTGTACACCATGCCCCAATTGGTGCTCAAGACCTGACAACAAACACAGGGAGATCGATGGGTTATACGCCTTTCAGTAAATCTCTGTTCAAGCATTAACTGACCACCAAGCTAACAAAGCAAGACTTCAGTGGCAATGTACGACAAACAATAGATTCTAGTCTGAATTACTTCATAAAAGGTATTAAACAACCAACAGTAGTCCCCCACAACAACAAACCTTGGGGAAAGACAAGGCTGGGATCTGATTTCCAAAGTGCATTAGTCAGGATTCTCCAGAAAAACAGAATAAAAAATATACACACAGACATATAATATGAGATTTATTATAGGAATTGGTTTATATGATTATGTAAGCCAAGAGGTTCCACGTGCCACTCTGGTTTGTAGGATACAGCATGGGGTTAAAAGTGCTGGGCACTAGGACAGGTAATGTGGGAAAAATCCAAGACTCACTGCTGGCCATGAGTTCTGAAAACAATACTTGCGAGACACAACATCTTGCCCAGCCCTAAATGTCTTAACCTTATCACCCCTATATATATTAAGGGGTGGTAAGGTTAAGACAAGAAAGAAGTGCAGTAAATAGGATGTGTTAGGAGCTTGATCATGCAGTTAAAGAAAAACTATTTGTTTTTTAACCTTTACTTTCTCTTTGAAGCTTTCCACTACACTGTATTTTCTTATGCCTAAGATTTCGATAAAAGCCATGGAGGAATATTGGAGGGGGCTAAACCCTTGTTTCTCCTTGCAGAGTGCCTACTACTGTTGGCCTCCCCAAGTCCTTCAGTTCAATGCAAATTGACTGAGTTATTCATTTTGTGTTGAGTTGCACCAGCACTGGTTAGAGAACCAGGAAGGCCAAAGATATAATTCATCTTGAAAAGGAAGACCTGAGAATGGGGAGACAGGAGGGACTTACTTAAGTATCAGGATCAGAAGTCCTGAGAAGCAGAAGCTCTGATGTCTGAAGGTGAGAGATGCATGTCCCAGCTCAAGGAGAGAAAGAATTTGTCCTCCCCCCACATTTTCTCTGTTCTGGATCTCAATGGGTGGGATGATGACCACTCATATTGGTGAAGGAAGATTTTCTTCACTCAGTCCACTGATCTCTTCTGGAAATACCTTCACAGACACACTCAGAAATAATGTTGTTGCCAGGTATCCAGGCATCCCTTACTCCACTCAAGTTGACGTTTAAAATTAACCATTACATAAGTTAATTATATTATGTTATTTAAAATATTCAGTTTTCAGCAACAAATCAGGGATAGGCAAAGACACAAGAAAGAAAGGCCCATAGCCAGGGAAAAAAGCATTCCGTAGAAGCTGTCTCCAAAGAAGCACAGGCATTGGGCTTGCTAAAGATTTTATCAGCTATTTTAAGTATGTTCAATGAATTAAAGGAAACTATGTGTATATAACCAAAAAAGTGGGAACAGTGTCTAACCAAATAGAGACTATCAATAAAGATTAAAAATTATATTTTTAAGAATCAAATAAATGTTCTTAAGTTGAAAAGTTCAATAACTAAAATGAAAAATTCAATAAAGGGGCTCTGTATTAGTTTTCTACTGCTGCTATACAAATGACCAGAAACTCTGTAGCTGAAAACGACACTAATTATTTATAGTTCTGAATGTCAGAACTCTTAAATGGATTTCATGGGACTAAAATCAAGGTGTTTCCAGGGTAGTGTTTCTCTCTGGAGGCTGTGAGGCAGGACCCATTTTCTTGCCTTTTGCAGCTTGTGGAAGCTGCCCATGTTCCCTCACTCATAGCGCTCCCCTGTCCTCAGACCCAGTCCCGTCAGGTCAATCTTTCTCTTGATGCTCTCTCTGTGGTTCTAACTGTTCTGTCTCTTTTGCTTCATTTAAGTACTTTCGTGATTATGCTGGACACATCAGATAACCTAGGATAATCTCTTTCTTTGAAGGTCAGATGATCAGCAAACTTAATTTTACCTTTAATCTTAATGCCTCCTTGTCACATAATATAATATATTCATAGATTCTGGGGTTGGACATGGACAACTTTGGGTACCATGATTCTGCCTTCCATAGAATCTTCAAGAGATTCATGCTAAGTCACCAGCCATATATACCAGAGCTGGCGGGTTCAAACCCAGACCTGGCCTGCCAAACAACAATGACAGCTACAACCAAAAAATAGCCAGGCCTTGTGGTGGGCACCTGTAGTCCCAGCTACTTGGGAGGCTGAGGCAAGAGAATTGTTTAAGCCCAGGAGTTGGAGGTTGCTGTGAGCTATGATGCCACAGCACTCTATCGAGGGCAACATAATAAGACACTGTCTCAAAAAAACAAAAAGAGATTCATGCAAACAAAAGAATGGATCAGAATACTTGAAGATAGGTAGATTGAGATTACCCCTTCTGAGGAACAGAAAGAAAAGAAATGAAGGGCAACAAACAAAACCTCAGAAACCTAGGGGACAGTATCACATACCTCATGGGAATCCAGAAACAGAACAGAAAGGGACAAATGGAGTATTTGAAGACATCATGGCCAAAAAAACCCTCAAGTTTGATGGAACAATGTGGATAACAGCAGGTTATAAAACAGTAAAGCATAAAGCCAGAATAAATAAATAAGTAGATAAATACATAAATGCATTTGTAAGTAAGCAGTGGGATTTGCTAATTAAAACTGGCATCTTACATCTGTACTCCAGGTTTATTGCAGCATTGGTCACCACAGCCAGGAGATGGGATCAGCAAAGTAGCTCTTGATGACTGAGTGGGTAAAATAGATTATCTATATACACAGCAGAATACTATTCAGCTTTAAAACAGAATGAAATCTTGTCATTTGCAGTAGCCTGCAGAATATAACAGTAAGTGAAATAAGCCAGGCACAGATATCAAATAGTGCATGATCTCATTCCCATGTGGAACCTAAAAAAGTTGGTCACATAGAAGTAGAGAAGAGAATCGTGGTTCCCAGAGGCTGAGGAGGACAGGGGAGGAAGGAGTAGGAAATGAGGAGAGGTTATCCAATGTCTATAAAGTTATAGTTGGAAAGAGTTAAGGCCTAGTGCTCTATTGTGTAGTGGAAGGGCTGCAAAATATAGCTAATACTGATACAGTGTATATATACATATTTCTAGACAGCTAGGAAAGTCAGATCTTGAAAGTTATCACAACAAAGAAATGATAATGTTTCGATCATGGTTCAATGTTTGATAAACATGCTAACTGCTTTGATCTGATCATTACATAATATATGGATGTATCAAAACATTGCACTATATCTCATAAATTATATATATGTGTGTGTGTATATATATAACACATACATCATTTATAAAGAAAATTGTTAAAAACTGGCATCTTAAAGTGGGAACTTTTATAACTTTCTTCTCATGATTGATTTCCTAGTCTATTTTATCCATGTTATCATGACTTATTCTACATATTGGCATGTGGGACTTTTTGAATTTTTTTGCCATAGAATTTAGATCCACTCTCTTTCTCCACTATATGGGATATTTAGAGGTGTCACTGGAGTCTGTTGGAGAGGTAGTCATGAAGCTTCTTATTACTATTTATAGGTCCTTTCATTAAGAAAAGGAAACGTTCTCACTGCAATCAAACTGTCACAGGGCAGAGATTTTAAGTAAGTGTTCTCCCCTCTCATGGTGAAAAGTATTTCAATCTTTTTTTCCTCTGGGAGAAAATAGGTGACCAACATAGTCTCTCTGCACTAAAATCTAAGAAAAGGTGACAGAAATCAACCCGGTCAGTCAGAAATGGAGATGAAGATTCCCTGGATCAGAAAAGCCTTGACAGGGTGGTGCCTGTGGCTCAAAGGAGTAGGGCACCAGCCCCATATACCAGAGGTGGTGGGTTCAAACCTGGCCCCAGCCAAAACCTGTAAAAAAAAGAAAGAAAGAAAGAAAGAAAAGCCTTGATAGATTTTTTACAACAAACAGTTTCAGGAAGAGTTGAGCAATTCCACACAGCTAATGAGTTGAGGGTCAAAATTGTTTTTCTCAGACAGGGATGAAATCTGAGATAGAGTTATTCTCCAGAGCATGCTGTACATTGGGACTGCACTCATTTGGACTGTCAGAAAGAGACTATGCATTTTTAATGGAATATCCTAATAAAACCAATTATAGATTTATAAAGAGTAAAATATTATTTAATAGATGACTATTCATGTAAGTATGTGACTGGTTTTAGCAGAAAGCCTCAAGGACTCAGAAATGTTCATTAAAAGAAAAAAAATTTAAAAACAAATGACAAGAGTCCCTCTTGCTGGTTTTTCTGACTCATCTAATTCTGGGTGAAGTGAACAGTCACATTCTGTAAAGCATCATAGACCTTCATTGCTATTTGCCCTGTAAAGTATGTGCCCTGTTGCTATTCATGGAGACGGTCATTTTAAATTTGGGGGTTAACTCCTTTAGAAGTGTTCCACTAATAGGTAGCCTTCTTCATAAATATATTTTCCTGAATAAGTTAACCTAACACTATCCAATTGAAAAAATATTAAGTTTTCTTACAAGAATCACAATGAACTCATGAGTTTTACAGACTGTACTTGTCTAATTAACTATAACTTTTGCTTTCATTTTCTTTGAAATTCTAATTATCACAAATTGACCAGCAGAAACATCTTTTAGTTTGGCTTCTTGTGCTTTTTTAAAATGTCTTCTCTGGAACTTAGGAAACAATCTTTGCTCTCTAGCAACAAGATATTTAAGATATGAAATCATCTCAACTTTAAGAATGCATAGAGTTATTTTGTCATTATTCCAGTTTTGTTTTTCTTCTGGGGAAGAAGCCAGAACAAGATGGCAGAATAGGACTCTCCAGTGATTGCTTTCCCACAGAAACACCAATTTGAGCAACTCTGCATGCATGAAAATATCTTCAAAAAGAGGTAAGAGATCAAAGTATCTGTTTATAGCATAATAATAATAAAAGACACATTGAAAAGGATAGGAAGGAGAGTTTTATATTACCCACATCATCCCTCCTCTGACATCAGGCAGTGCAGTCAGGAGAAAGATGCAGTCTGATAGGGAAAGAGACAGAGAGAAGTGAGTATAGGTCTTTATTTTGAACTCTAACACTAGACCTGCTCAGTAAAACCCAACACTGAGCAGAGTCCCCACAACCCTTGACTCCAGAGCAGTACCTGGGGACTGCGTGTGCCAAGTGCCCAGGTGCCAGGTGGGAAGCCATAGTCTCTGTGAGGTGGACTCAATCCCCAGCCCACACAACTGCTAGCCAGCTGCAGTGACCTTGGGCTCCTGAAAACCCTCCACAGAGGGTAAGTCTTAGCAGTTACAGGTGTGAAACACACCCTAGCTCTGCCCCAGTCACATCAGCCATGGGATTCCAGCCTGGTGCTACGCTGGCAACAGTGCTCCCAGGCACCACACTAGATCTGCACAGAATCTCTGGATATACTTTCTGTTGAAGGGCATCCCCAGACAAAGTACACCTGTGAAGATGGAAAGAAGTAGCCGCTACTTCAGACACGCAGACATTGATTGCCTCATGACAATAAAGTTCAAGAATCATCAGGGAAATGGGACATTGTCAAATGAAAATATTAAGTGCTATCAACTGATCCTAAAGAAATGGAGATGTATGGATTGACTGACTGACAAAGAATTCACTGTAACTATTGTAAGGAAGTTTAATAAACTTCAAAAAATACAAAGAAACAATTCAAACAAATACAGACTCAAAAAAATACAGAGAAAACTATAAGTGACCAGAATAAGACATTAGCAAAGAGATTGAAAAAAAAAATGTTTAAATCAAACATAATCCTCAATCTGCAAAGTACAATGAATGGAATTAAAAATGTCTTTTCTTTCTTTCATTTTTTTTCTTTTTAGGAAAGAACTTTAGAGACCAAGGTATAGAACAAGCTATCAATATCATATTGTTTCACATAAGTACTGGTGTCATTGAGTTACAAAAGATATAGTTCTATTCTATGCATCCTTTATTTTTGATCAAAATATCTTAAAATTAGGTTTATGGTTAAGTCTCTCTTTCAGTGTTATCCTAATACATTATCAATTATCCAATTTTTTATAAAACTTAGAAATAAACCACTAAAATTAATAAAAGTTTATGGGCTTGGTGCCCGTATCTCAGTGGGTAGAGCTCTGGACACATGCACTGGGGCTGGTGGGTTCGAACCTGGCCTGGGCCTGCTAAAACAAGAGTGACAACAATAGCAAAAAGAAAAAAAAAAAATAGCTAGGCATTGTGATGGGCACAGCTACTTGGGAGGCTGAGGCAAGAGAATTGCTTAAGCCCAAGAGTTTGAGGTTGCTGTGAGCTGTAATGCCATGGCACTCTACCAAGGGCAACATAGTGAGACTCTGTCTTAAAAAAAAATTAACAAAAGTTTATTAATCAGATTTCTGTATACAAATATACAATTGCTAGATTCAAATTACAATCCTGATCAATAACTAAAATCTGCTCCTCTACCATACTTTCAGAAAAATGTATTTTTTCCCATTAGTTAGTTAATAACTAATTTCTTCTAGCATAACAAAATATAATGCCATATCATTTTAATAATTAACTATTATATGTTGTTAGATTAATTTTACCCCCAAATTGATTGGACTTCCATGTATTAAATAGAAAATACAGTAGAACCTTCATAGTTTACCACCTCCTTATATTTACCACTCCTTAAGTTGACCTGATTTCCATAGACTGGAAATGCACCACATGTACTTTATGCAAAATTGACCTTTACTTATTCACCACCTCTGTAAGTTGTATCTTGAGCACTTGGACTATGACACACAATATTAATTTACCCTCTATAGCTTGACCAGTTAAGTTCACTCTATACTAAGGTATAGAGGGTAGGGGTTTTGCCTTTTATTTGTATTATTTTTCTTTAGTAAAATTTATTTTATGTTTTATTATTACCACGTGCTGGATTAGGCCTAATGTCCTATTGTTTAATCACATATTGTAGAAGATTGTTTCAACATTAAGGACTGGTCTGAATTGTGGGCACATTCTACAATTGCTTTAAAATGTTGCTATTAATTGAAATATGATGGCCATAAGGAAAGAACTCAAAGAGCTGACATTGAAGAAAAGGTTGATCTTGTAGGTTTTTTGAAAAGCAGTGAAGAAATACAGCAGAACATTTGGGCGTTAACAAGATCACAGTTAGCAACATCCAAGAACATAAGCATGTGAACTTGGAGAGATATGGTAAGGAAAGTGGAGACCTACAGTGGAAAAACAGGAAAATTTCCCTCAATGAAGTCAAGGAAGCCACATAAAGCTAGTTCAAATAAATGAGGGCAGTTAATGCCTGAATCTCCAGACCAATGACTCAAAAAGTTGCTAAAAAAAATTTGCACAAGAATTTGGGATAGCAGATTTCCAAGCATCAACGTAATTGGCTCGGGAAATTTAAACTGTGATGTGAGATCTCCCTCGAAGTCTTATGTGGTGAATCCAATGAAGTTCCAGTAGAAGTTGTGGAATAGTTCCTGGACTTCACCAGAGGCTTCAAACATGATGATGTCTTTAATGCTGATAGAATATAGACTCTTTTTCAAGGCAATGCCTATCAGGACCCTCATCATAAAGCATGACAAAGGTAACAGTAGAAAACTTTCCAAAGAACATTCTACTGTTCTGCTTTGCACTAGCTCAATGAGAGAGAAAATAAAGTACTTGGTGACTGGTAAATTGGAAAAGCCACGAGCTTTCAAGAACCTGAAGCTGAAAGACCACCCTATCACTTGGAGATCAAAAAAATGCACATGGATGACTGGTGCCCTATGTGAGGGGTGGGTTAGGAGTATTAACTGAGAAATAGAAAAGAAGAAATGGTCTATTCCACTACAATAGACAACTGTAGTGGCCACCCACAAATGAATCATCTCACAAATGTGACGTTGAAATTTCTACCTCAAAACCCGACCTCAAAAATCTAAGCTCTTGACCAAGTTATCATCAACGCATTTAAAATGCACTACCAAGCCCAGCTCCTGCACTGGATTGTCACGAAAACACACACCTCTGGTCACCTTTGGAAGCAACTTCCTTAACCTGAACCTGTGGATCAGTTCTGCTTGGAATAAAGTTCACCCAGAAACAACACAAAAGTGTTTCAAGAAAGTTGGATCTGTCACAACCAAAGGGCAATCCATCTCCCATAGCAGAATTCAGAGCAGACTTTAAAGGTTATTTTGCAAAGGATGATGAGGTGACAACCTGTAGTGAACTTGATCCAGAAGCAATTTTTCAAGTGATATTGACCAAAGTACAGACCAACATAAAAGTGCATGAAGCGCTGATGAAGTGGAAGAAGCAAGTGAAAAGAAGCAACTGCAGAGACTCCAAAAGAAGAGGATGTCAGGTATTTGATAATGCAGTTGACATCATTTGTTGCAGGAAAATGCCAAGGGATGTGGAGTGGTGTAGCCAGCCCTGAGAGTGTTTTCTTCGATTAGGTTTGTCATAAGAATAAAAAACAGACCAAGATTGACTCCTTTTCCAGAAAGAATGATCAAACCCAAGAAAACAGTAAATGTATTGATTTTGTATGATATTGCATATGATTTCACTGTATTTTATTATGAATGATTGTCTATGTTACTCTCTAATAAAAGCTATGCAAGAAAGTAAAGTACATTGAAAAGTAACTAATCCTCCCCAACTCATTCTACAAAGCAAATATCACCTTGATAACAAAGCCAGGGAAGGGCACACTGAAAAAGAAAACTATAAACCAATATCCTTTATGAATACAAATAAAAAAATTCTCAATAAAATCTCACCAAACTGAATTTAGCTGCACATCAAAATAGTTATTCATTATGACCAAGTGAGCTTTACCCAAGAGATGCAAGAATGGTTCAACACATGCAAATTTATAAATATGATTTACTAAATACATAGATTAAAAACAAAGACCTTTCAATAGATGCAGAAAAAAATACATTTGACAAAACTCAGCACTCCTTTTTAATAAGAATGCTTAACAAAATTTGTATAGATGACATACTTCAAAATTATAAAGGCCATGTATGACAAACCCATAGTCAACATAATATTGAATGGGAAAATTTGAAAGTATTGCCACTTAGAACTGGAACCAGACAAGGCTGCCCACGATCTCCACTTCTGTTCACATAGTGATGGAAGTCCTTGCCAGAGCAATCAGCATAGAGAAGATTATCAAAGGTATTCAAATGCTGAAAGAGAAGGTAAAACTATTGCTCTTTGCTGATGATATGACCTTATATCTAGAAAATCACAAAGATTCAACCAAGAGACTCCTGAAATTGATAAATAAATTTACCAAAGTCTTATGCTACAAAATCAATGCACACAAATCGGTTCCATTCATATACACCAACAGCAGTTAAGCTACGAACCAAATGAAAGATGCAATACCTTTCATGGTAGCAACAAAGAAAACAAAATAACTACAAATAAAGCTTTCCATTGATCCTGCAATTCCATTAGTAGGTATCTACCCAGAAGAAAAAGCAATCATTTTATCGTAAGGACATTTTCACTAGATCGTTTTTCACAGCTCCATTTACAATCGTTAAGATGTGGAAACAACTGAAGTGCCCATACACCCATGAACGGATTAATAAACTATGGTATATGTATACCATGGAATACCATTCAGTCATAAAAAGGATGGACAATTTATATCTTTTGTATTAACCTGGATGGATTGGAGAACATTCTCTTTAGTAAAGTATCACAAGAATGGGAAAGCAAGTATCCAATGTACTCAATACTAACAAGAAGTAGATAAACCAATAGACACCCAGACAAGAGAAAAACTCAATTTAATTCAAGTCAGAGGGGGGA
Organism: Perodicticus potto; assembly: GCA_963574655.1. Taxonomy (NCBI): domain Eukaryota; kingdom Metazoa; phylum Chordata; class Mammalia; order Primates; family Lorisidae; genus Perodicticus; species Perodicticus potto. The sequence continues at coordinate 15,943 of CAUYRH010183674.1, forward strand.
GAGGGAAGGAAGAAGAGGGGAGGAGAGTGGGATTGGTGTGCTCTCACCTAATGGGCACAATTTTAGGGTATATGGCACATCTCCTGGGTGTGGGACACAGCTATAACAGAGACTTTACATAACAAACCCAAATACTGTAACCTAATTGTTTGTACCCTCATATTGACCTGAAATTTTAAAAAAGAAAATACCTAAGAATGTACTTAACAAAGGAGGAGAAGATCTCTCTAGGGATAACTATGAAATACTGAGGAAAGAAATTGCAGAGGACGTAAACAGATAGGAAAATATGTCAGGCTCATGGGTTGGCAGAATCAACACTGTTAAAATGGCTATCCTACCCAAAGTGATTTGTATATTCAATGTAATCCCCAGTAAAATACAAGGGCCATTTTTAAAAAGTCTATAAAAAATAGTTCTATGCTTCCTATGGAACCAGAAAAGACTCTGGATAGCCAATGTAACTTTATGTAATAAGAACAAGTGGGAGGCATCATCTTACCAGACTTCAAGCTATACTACAAGGCTATAGTAACCAAAAAAAGCCTGGTTTGGCCACATAAGCAGAGACATAGACATATGGATCAGAACAGAAAACCCAGAGATAAAACCATCCTCATATTCCCATTTGATCGTTGACAAAGCAGACAGAAACATACACGGGGGAAAAGAATTCCTGTTTAATAATTGGTGCTGAGAAAACTGGATAGCCATGTGTAAAAGACTGAAACAGAACCCACACCTCTTATCGCTCACAAAAAATAACTTACGATGGATAAAAGACTTAAACTTAAGCCAGGAAACTATAAGAATTCTAGAAGAAAATGGTAGAAAAACTTTTACAGGTCTATCAGCCTAGGGAAAGAATTTATGAAGAAGACCCCAAAAGCAATCACCAAAGAACAACAAAACATGGGACCTGATCAAACTAAAAAGCTTTTGCACAGCCAAGGCCACAATAAATAGAGTAAATAGACAACCTTCAGAGTGGGAGAAAATATTTGTCTGCTACTCATCCAATAAAGGGAAGATAACTAGAATCTTCAAAGAACTCAAGCAAAAAAATAAGCAAGGATAAAGTGAAAAACTAAAAAAAAGCATTTAAAAAATGGGCAAAACTGTCGGGCAAGCCACCCAGCCCCTGTCCAGAGTGCAAGGGTGATCTCTGGAGGGTAGTCTGTTCCCAGAGGTGAAGGCCTCCTGGGACAGTGATCCCATTGATGCAGGACAAGGCAGCTCTACAACCACTGCCTTAGCCCTGGTGGCGCTGATGCTGTGGCGGATAGAGAAACCAGCTTGCAAAAGGGCCGGACCTGTGCGGAAGACACTGGTGCCTTGCTATCTGCTCCACGTGCAAATCTGATTGGTCAATACCATGTCAGTCTCAAGGGCCCGGGTCTTCATTGGACAGCTGGCTGTAACTAATGAAGACCCGCCCCTAAGAAGCTCCAACGAGGCAAGTCCCTGGGACTATATAAACCCCTAAGCAAAGAGCTCAACTGCAGATTTTCAGCAGGACTTCGAAGAGAGAACAGCTAAGAAGCAGACCTTGGTGGGACCTCAGAGAGGGAGCAGGAAGAGCTGCCTGCTCCCTTCCAGAAGCAGACCTCGGCTAGAACTCGGAGAGGGAGCAGGAAGAGCTGCCTGCTCCCTTCCAGAAGCCTACCTTGACTAGACCTCGGAGAGGGAACAGGAAGAGCTGCCTGTTTCCCTCCAGAGGCAGACCTCGGCTGAAACTTAGAGAGGGAGCAAGAGAGTTAGCTCCCCTCCTGGGTCCTCTTGCCTGGAGGTTTAGTTCTTCCTCTACTTATAATTCTTTCCTGTAAATAAATCCTAACTTACCACCACAATTGTGGTCCGTCGATTCCTTCTTTGAATCGCCGAGACCAAGAGCCTGAAATTCCGGTATCACCATCAGCGCTCAAACTGGAGTAAGGGTGCCTGGGGCAGATGATTCTCATGGCTCCAGCTTGTGTCATCACCCCTCAAGAGCCCTGGGTTTGCCTCATAGTGGAGGGCCAGGAGACAGAATTTCTTCTGGACAGTAGAGCAACCTTTTCTGTACTCTTCTCTAACCCTGGTCTTTTATCCCATAAATCTGTAACTATACAGGGGGTGTCTGGAAAGCCAGTAACCAAATTTTTCTCTCAGCCTTTAAGCTGCAATTGGGATGACTGGCTGTTCTCTCATGCCTTTCTAATCACGCCTGAAATTCCTGCTCCCCTTTTAGGAAGAGACATACTAACTAAAGCAGGAACAACGGATTATATGAATATGGGACAGAAACCTATACTATGCCTTCCCTTATTAGAGACAAAAGTTAACTCAGAAGTGTGGGCTATAGAGGGACAGGTGAGAAGAGAAAAATATGCTCAACCAATCCAAATTAGGTTTAAAAAATCCCACCATTTATCCCAATCAAAAGCAATATCCTTTAAAAGCAAATACTAAGAAGGACCCATAATACAGAATCTAAAATGACAAAAATTATTGATACCTTGCAATAGTCCATGTAACACACCTATTTTAGGAGTTCCAAAGCCAAATGGAACTTGGAGACTAGTCCAAGACCTCTGCCTTATAAATGAAGCAGTCATTCCTCTCTATCCTATAGTTCCCAATTCATATGCGTTATTATCTCAAATCCCTGAAATAGCTGCCTGTTTCACAGTCCTAGACTTAAAAGATGCCTTCTTTTGCATTCCTCTTCATGAAAACTCACAATACCTTTTTGCTTTTGAAGACCTCTCTGACTCTAACATCCAGCTCACATGGACTATGTTACTCCAGGGATTTAGGGACAGCCCTCACTTGTTTGGACAAGCCGTAGCCAAAGACTTGAGTCATTGTTCATATCCTACATCTTATTCAGTATGTAGATGACATTCTTTTGGTAGTGCCAGATGCAGAGGAATGCCACAAAGCTACCCAAGCTCTATTAAACTTTCTAGCTGATTGTGGGTACCAAGTTTCCAAGCTAAAGCACAATTATGTGTACCTGAAGTTCACTATTCAGGTCTCCAGTTTTCACAGAGGAAGAGAGCCTTGGGCAAAGAAAGAATAAGACCAATATTGGTTTACCCTAAGCTTCAAACTTTCAAACAACTTCTAGGCTTTTTAGGAATTACAGGCTTTACAGACTCTGGAAAGCCCCCTTGGCACAATCAAGGTGGAGGCTGGTGCTCTCACCAGCTGAGGGGTGGTCCGGAGACCTCTCCAGTCCATGGAGAGCACACCACGGGCCTGTCTTGCCATCAGGCCGGGCAAGTGAAGCACGAGCACAAGTGTTAGAAGTCTAACATGTGCATGAGTCTGGGGCTTACAAGACTCTTCCCTCTAATTCACCTTCCCTAAATCCAACTTGAGAAGGTCCCTTTTCTGTTATCTTGTCTTCTTCCATAGCTGTTAAGTTATGGGAATAGATTCCTGGATACATCATTTGGAAGTAGAATCCTGAAACCCACCACCTCCTACAGAAGCAGACCATGAAGAGAATCAACTACAGTCCACCCACACTTGTAAGTCTAAAGAAGATTTGAGAAGACAGCAAGAAAAGTATTCACATGGTTTTCTCTCAAAATCAACACGCTCCTCTCACTGTTCTAACCTTGCCTTTTAATGTACTAATCAGATTTATGTCTTTCAGAGATAATATCATCAAACCACAAATAATGAAAAGGGTTCCAGCCCAGACCTGACTCTACTACAGACCCCTGGGTCACCGCTCATCTGAAGAGAGCCTAACTATCCCCTTCTGTTGATACAGGGTTCCCTCATTCCAGCCTGGACAAGGGACCCCAATTTTCTTGGCCTGGGCAATTTCATGAAGAGACTACACTAACATTTTACCCCAAGCTAGAAGAATCAACCTAAATTTCCATTTACTGTGAGCCCTGGATCAACCTTCTCTGAGGAACCTCTAACTGCTTCCCCATATCACCGTCCACCTTCAGCAGGAAGCAGTTTGGAGCGGTCAGCGCCCCTTTTGCCTAAGAGCAGTTAAAGCTTCTATTCGGAGAGGGAGGATTGATACAGGACTCCACCACTCAGGGCTAGACAGGGAGCCCCGCATTCTCTAGGCCCAGGTGAGCTCAGAGGTCAGACCCCCATTTCCAGGCACAAGCAGACCTCTTTTTTCGGGACACACCCTCTGGGCTCTGATAAGATCATGAACAAAGCAACCTGTGATGGTTTTTTGGGTGATTCCACCTTGGGTAGGAGCAAACACCTTACTCCCTTCTCAGGGACAAAGAGTGTAAAGGACCTGATAACCTCACCCTAGTGGAGGAGGAACTTCATTCATTCATTTGTTAATGCACTTGTTATCTACCAACTGCCAGCCTTGTGTAATCCTCTAGACTTAAGGCCCCTAGATAAAAGACCCCACGTGGAGAGTCCAGAGGGAGTTCTTTAGTTCTTTCCCTCTTCCCAAAGCTCTGGTGCTTTTTACTTCTGTATTCCTTTCTAACTTCTAATAAAAGTCCTATCTTACCACTGGGGAGGGGGGTTGGGAAATGGGCGAAAGACATGAACAAAAACTTTTCAAATGAAGATAGATATATGGCCAAGAAACACATGAAAAAAATGCTCAACATCTCTAACTGCAAATCAAAACCACAATGAGACATAACCAATACCAGTAAAAATGGCTCATATCAGGCCAGGCACAGTGGCTCTCACCTGTAATCCTAACACTCTGGGAGGATTGCTTCAGGTCAGGAGTTTGAGAGCAGCTTGAGAAAGAGTGAAACCCCATCTCTACTAAACATAGAAAAAATTAGCTGGGCTTTGTGGCAGTCACCTATAGGCCCAGCTACTTGGGAGGCTAAGGCAAGAGGATTGTTTGAACCCAGGAGTATGAGGTTTCTGTGAACCAGCTAAGGCCATGGCACTCTAGCCTAGGCAAGAGAGTGAGACTCTTTCTAAAAAAAAAAAAAAAAAGAAAAAAAAGAAAGAAAGAAAAAGAAAGAAAACAAAAAACACAAAAAGAAAAAAAGAATGATTTATATCAAAAAGTCCTAATGCAACAGATGCTGGCAACAGGTATAGACAGAAAAGAACTCTTACACTCTGCTTGTGGGTCTGCAAGTTGTTATAGTCTCTATGGAAAGTAGTATAGCGATACCTCAAAGAACTAAAAATAGATCTACCATTTGATTCTGCAATCCTACTACTAGAGATTTACACAATGGGGGGGGGGGGAAAAGACATTTTATAAAAAAGACACTTGTACTCAAATGTTTATAGCAGCAAAATTTGCAAGATGTGGAAACCATCCAAGTGCCCATTAATTCCTGAGTAGATTGATAACATGTGGTATGTGAATACAAGGGAGTACTACTCAGCCACGACCTAGTATCTTTTGTAACAACCTGGACGGAGCTGGAGAACATTCTTTGAAGTGAAGTATCACAAGAAGGGAAAAACAAACACCATGTGTACTCAATACTAAATTGGAACTAGTTGATCAATGCTTATGTGCACATATGGAAGAAAAACTTGGTGGGAATCAGTAGGTGAGGGGAAGGGTCAGGTTAATTCACACTTAACAGGTAAAGGCACACTTTTGGGGTGAATGCACACTTATAACTTTGACCTGAAATGCACAAAAGCAAACTATGTAACCAAAATATGTGTGCTCCTGTAATACTCTGAAATACAAAAATAAAGTAAGTACACCTACGTATCAGTATGGTAGGCCTAATTCCTTATGTTGACCGCCTCTGTATACTGACCAGTTCGTCAACATACAGAAGGTTCTACTACAGGGATCTACTGTACTTAGATTCTTTAAAAATATCCTATCATTATAGATCAAATACCTGAGAATTAATCTAACAAAAGAAGTATAAGACCTCTATGCTAACATTTTCAGATAATATTAGGAAAACTTAAAAGAGATTTACGCATAGGAAAGATATCATGACCATTAAGGGGAAAACACACATGGTACTTGACTGTGTTGACTTTCCACAGAACTGCCCATTGACCCACTGTGTTAGTGCTGCTCTCATCAGATATGATTAAGCCAGAAGTGACAAGTAATCTGGACTCCGTTAGAGACAAGTATATGTTAAAGGGTGGGATTAAAAACCCTATATTGTGTCAAAGACGTACTCCATCAGTGAAGGTGGCAGACATCTAATAGGCATGTAGATCTATTTCCTCCAAGGTAAAGGATAATTTACTGGGACTTGACACCTCTACACTAAGAAAGGGAAAGAAAAGGCTGTAAAATGTAGTTGGAGAGGAAGGCTGGGCCCAAGTCATGCACAGATTTACACATCACGGTTTGGAATTTAGGATTTGCTCTAAATACTACGAGGAAACCAATGGAAAGTTTGAAATAAGAAAGAGGATCTTGTTCATCTTACAAGCTTACTTTAGTTGCTGAGTGGATAACGAATTGTACAGCTGAAAGGATGGGAGAATGACCAGTTCGGTGACTCATACTGACCTCTAGATGAAATGGTGGTGCATTAGACTAAGGTAGTAGCAGGAGAGAGAGAGACAAGTAAAGATTTTACATAAATGTTGGGCATAGAACTTTCAGGACCTAGCGAAATCTTGGATGCAGTTTTCTTTTTTTTTTTTTTTAAATACATGTATTTTATTGTTCTTCATTACATTATTTCCCCCACCCCCACCCCCACCCCTCAGTTGTAAGACATAATTGATTTACAGAAAAGAATACAGAAAACACTAAAGCTCCTGGTAGAGGGAGAGAATTCAAGTGGGGAGAGAGACGCTCTCTCCGTTTCTCTCCCGGTCTTTCCCTGTCTCCTCCTTTAGGCCTTTAGCCTCAGGGTATATATAGGTGTATGGGTTCCTAGGCCAGGAAACGAATGAATACAGTCGCTTCCACCTGGGGCAAGGTGAATGAGTGTATGAATGAATGGATACAGTCCATTCATGGAAATGAGGCCTAGGAAATTCACAAGAAATTGACCTAGGCATAGGAAATGGGGGTTCCACATTTAGTCCTAGGTGTAAAGTGAAGGAGACACCAACGCACAGGTGTCTCCTCAGCAGTTGTCCAGACTTTTTGGCTATTGGAGCCTCTGGTGGACGTTGGAGGTCCCCCTCCTTG
>CAUYRH010183683.1:0-13011 GCA_963574655.1 Perodicticus potto
AAATGTCTTCATACAATAACTAAGAAAATGCCATGAAGGGTATGTTAAACAGTTTGATGAAAACATTTCAGATTGTATATGAAACCAGCACATTGTACCCCTTGATTGCACTAATGTACGCAGCTATGATTTAATAAAAAATAAAAAAATAAAAACTTCTGATACTTGGGTTCCACCAAAAAAAATAGCCAGGTTTTGTGGCAGGCGCCTGTGGTCCCAGCTACCCGGGAGGCTGAGCCAAGCGAATCGCCTAAGCCCAGGAGTTGGAGGTTGCTGTGAGCTGTGTGAAGCCACCACATTCTACCGAGGCAGATAAAGTGAGACTCTGTCTCTACAAAAAAAAAAAAAAAAAAAGAAAAGAATGAAGGTGGCCAGGCAAGGTCTGTAATCCTAGTGCTCTGGGAGGCTGAGGTGGGCAGATTGCTTGAGCTCAGGAATTCAAAACCAGCCTGAGAAAAAGCAAAACCCCATCTCTTCTAAAATACTAAAAATAGAAAAATTAGCTGGGTGTGGTGGCATGCTCCTGTAGTCCCAGCACCTCAGCTACTTGGGAGGCTTAGGCAGGAGGATTGCTTGAGCCCAGGAATCTGAGGTTGCAGTGAGTTATGATGATGCCACTGCACCTTACCCAGGATAATAAAGTGAGACCCTGTACAAAAAAAAAAAAAAAAAAGGAATGGAATGAAGACAGTATGACAGCTCATTTTTTTCTGGATTTTTCCCATAGTCCCAGAATCCAGCTATCCTTCACCTTCTTTCTTTGGGGTAGACAATGAAAGCAAGCAAACATTCAAGTTGACTCGTGAAACTTTATTAGGCAAACACTAGTAAATCATTTGATGATATTGGTTTGACCCTCCTCCACTCCCTGAAGTCCCTCGCTGATCCCTCTCCTGCCATGTGTTCCCCACGGTGACTCTGCCAGACCCTTTTGCTCACCTGCTCACCAGCTCCTCTGCCTGTCCCCTCCATGAGCTCGACCCAGCACTTTCCCTGAACTTCTACTTGGGGTTGCCCAATTCAGATGCTCCTGTTTATTCACCATTCTTCTGAGGAACAGTAAGTAGGGGGATGCCAGGTGACTTACTAGGTTTGACAGCAGCTTGGTGGCCTAAAGGGGAGTTCCTCAGACAGACTGTAGCCCTATCCTACTGCTTCATGTAGACTGGAGGGCTCTTCCTGGAGCCTACCCTGCTGCACTGGTGGGACCCAGCATTCAGCTGGAAAGCAGCTGGCATCAGCATGAGAAGATAGATGAGTCCTCTGGTCAGAAGGACTAGGGAGAGTTCAGCAGTTAGCTGATGAACTTACTGCCTTCAGCAAAACTACATGTGCCAGATGGTCTGAGTGTTTGTCAAATCTGTCATGCTCAGAGAGAATTAGCGCAAGGTTCCCAGAATCCAGAAAAAGCCAAAGAAGGTGGTTCTTAAACAAGGGCCCCGGGAGTAGCAGGAGCCAGTGATGGCTCATCAGCCGCAGCTCACTGAGGCTGCATTTCTCAGCTTCGAGTGACCTAGGGACGCTGGCCACCTCTCCTTTCCCCTGAGCTCTTCCATGAGGAAACGGATCCAGCTAGAAGGATCAAAGAGTGTCAGAAGATCCAGAAATGTTCTCTGTATGGCCAAAGCCTCAAAATATGCCCTGGGGAATGTCATTTACATTCAGGTCCCCCCTATCAAATAAAAATGACACCTAGTCTATGCTCCTCTCTCCCAGGGATCTGAGTACCTAGAAGATAGTAACTTCTTTAATCTTGTAAGTTAAAAAAAAAAAAAGATGTAGGGAGAGAAGAGGCACATCAAGTCCTTGACAAAAGGAAAATTGCTAAATACTGCAGTCAAGCTAGACAGGGTAAGCTTATTTCTTACTGTATCTTCATCATATATTGCAAAGAACTTTGTCTTACTAAATCCACACTTCAAGACTGCATGTTTCCTGCAAAAGGCTCAAGAAGAAGAGTCCAGACCTGGCTTGGTGGCTCAGGCCTATAATCCTAGCACTCTGGTAGGCTGAGGCGGTAGATGGCTTGAGCTCAGGAGTTCATGACCAGCCTGAGCAAGAGTGAGACCTCATCTCTAAAAATACAAAAACTAGCCAGGTGTTGTGGTGCACATCTGTAGTCCCAACTACTTGGGAGGCTTGAGGCAAGAGGATTGCTCAAGTCCAAGAGTTTGAGGGTGCTGTGAACTACGATGCCATGGTACTCTACCCAGGGTGACCAAGTGAGACTGTGTCTCAAAACAAAAGAGAGAGAAGAAGAAGAGTCCAAGTACAGTTAGGCCCCAGAATCATCATTATTTACTGAACACTTATTATGTGCCAGGCCCTTTGCTTGGTGATTTACATGAAATATCATATTTCATCCTCACAAAACCCTATGAGACAGCTTATTATCATCTCCATTTTACAGGTACAGAAACTGAGGCACAAACATTTATGTAACTTGACCAACGACATAGAGCTAGTAAGTGGCAGAGCCAAGGTACTGCCTGGTTCCTCTGACTTTGGGGCCTGTGCTCATAATCATCTGAAACACCTACATAAACAAATAGAGAATTTAAGTGGGGTAGAATCCTTCAAATTACAAAATGAATCACCAGAATATTCTTTAAATCCCAAATTCCCCTATAACTTCAGTTAAAAAAAACCCATAATTTTATTTCTTAAAGTTTGTTTTACATCTTAATTTTAAGAACCATAATTTTTTAAAAATTATTTTTAGAGACAGAGTCTCACTTAGTCGCCCTTAGTAGAGGGCTGTGGTGTCACAGCTCACAGCAACCTCCAGCTCTTGGGCTTAGGTGATTCTCTTGCCTCAGCTCCCGAGTAGCTGGGACTACAGGCACCCGCCACAATGCCCGGCTATTTTTTTTTTTGTTGTTGTTGATGCAGTTTGGCTGGGGTCGGGTTTGAACCCACCGCCTTCGTTATATGGGGCTGGCGCCCTACTCACTGAGCCACAGGTGCCACCCAGAACCATAATTTTTGAATAGGACACACATTTTTGCTCAGAGGGAAAGCTTACTCCTAAACCTTTCACCAAGTCAGTCAATTCTTATGATTGATTCTCTTAATAATAATTAATGAATGACTTATTTTCTTATTGGGATTGAATAACTAAATTTAGAAAGAAGCCTTGGGCAAGCTAGTTTATAATTTAAGTATGACTCTTATATTTATTATTCATTTGTTCATATATACTTGGGCATAATCAAATTTAGCCAAATGGATAGCCTGAAAGAGTGAGATTATAGTGTGAGCATGGTACAGCAGGAGTTGGGGGCATTCTTCTTACATCAGCCATCAACTTGATTTATAGATGTTTTATCTCATTAACCTTTAGGTTGTAGAGCTAATTAGTGAATCTGGGAACTGCAAAACACACTCAAAGAAATCATATAGCTCTTTAACTTCACCATGCACCAAATTAAACTGGACTCAATTATTCTGAATCATAGATGTCTCTTGAAAGAATTTTCCGCTTTCATTTCAAATGAAATGGGGTGAAAATCAAACCAGAAGTGGACCCTGATTTTCTCTTTTAGCTGCTTGCCATATTACATCAAAACCATTTGAATGCTTCAAAAGCTCTTGCTTCTGAAAAAGACACATAAATTCAGATTGTTGTGATTATTCCTATTTGGGTAAAGTTGTCCCAGAACCTGGTGGAGAATGTCACCCTGCCTGTGATTCCCTGCCTTCCACCTACAGCTGTGGATCAGGGCAGCCACACCATTCAGGAGGCTGCCATCCTGGGGACAGAGCCCATCCCTTAGGCATTAACAGAGTTATAGGCATCATTTTTGTTTCCCTTTCTCTGTTCTCATTTCTGAGTGACACAGCCTCACTAAACTGAGACAGGTACCAAGATCCTGAAACACAGATAGATACGGTTGACCTTCTATGGGAGGGATTTCAGCTGCTTGGATCCCCATTTCTTGTGGCTGAATTAAGGTAATGATTAGGATGGAATGATGAGAGAAAATTAACAGTGTAAATTAATTTACTTAAGAAAAGGCATGAAGCTACTCTCAGGATTAAGAAGGGGCTGGATGGCCAGGCATGGTGGCTCATGCCTGTAATCCTAGCTCTCTGGGAGGCTGAGACAGGTGGATTGCCCGGAGCTCAGAGGTTCGAGTCCAGCCTGAGCCAGAGTGAGACCCCGTCTCTACAAAAAAATAGCCTGGTGCCTGTAGTCCCAGCTACTTGGGAGGCTGAGGCAAGAGAATTGCTTCAGCCCAAGAGTTAGAGGTTGCTGTGAGCTATGCCACAGCACTCTACCGAGGGCCACAAAGTGAGACTGTGTCTCAATAAAAAAAAAAAGAGAGAGAGAGAGTGAAGGGGCTGGGTACAGCTGCTGAGTGGGACTCTGGGTAAGAAAAGTGGCTACCTCTTCAAGACATTTAGTAAAGACCTACATTATTTTTAGGGTATTTGAAGTTAAATTTATGTTTCATTTAAATAGGAAACCACATGAAGATGAACCTGCAAAAGGGAAGGCAGCTTGGGGTTTATTCAAGTTACTTTTCACATAATTTCTAAGAGGGGAAGATGATCTGGGTAGGAAACCCTAAGATAATGACTTACAGTGAGGTTTTCTGATTTCTTACAGTCTTACAATAGGACTGAATAGAATAGAATGAAAGTAGAAAGCAGAGGCCTGAGGGACCAGATGGGGGCCATTCCCTGTGATGCAGGTAAGGCTGAGGCTTCTTTTGGTGTGATTTCACATGAGGAAGAAATCCCAATGCTGGAGTCAGGGGACACCAAACTTTAATTCTTTCCTTGGTTTAGTTTGAAAACGGACTAGATTGTTAACATACAAAAGAATTTGTGTGTGGGTTCTTGCTCCTTAAATGCCAAACTGATGTTCTAATGCTTTTTGACATGTCTCCTGGCTGAATGACTCAGCCCTGGCCTCCTGGGCCCTCCACAGGCTCTCCCTCCCTCAGGGCTGCAGGTGTGTCCCTCCTCAACTGGAGGCCAGAAAACTAACCACAATCTCCTGGCTATGAGACCAGGCTCCTGCCTTGGAGGCCAAACAGAGTGAAAGACAGGCAGCCCGGATCCCAAACCACAGCTCAAGTTAGATCATTCTTGTGAACATGACAATTCCACTGTCTCAACAACAAGAAAAAAATAGACCCTTTTGAAAATGGCTTTAAAAGACTGAGAAAAATGCATGACTATGGTGATTTGCCATTGACTGCTGTTCTAAAACAACTGACAAAGTTAGTCATTCCTTTTCACAAGCCAGGTGCTCGAGGACATTTGTACCCATCTATAACAAGAAAGTTGAGTACAAGGAGTTTAAATCACTTGTCCAAAAGCCAAGGAGTACAATGTTGATTTGTTTTTCTTCTCTCACATGCACTTGGCGACTTGGAGGAACTGCACACTGGGCAGGAACCATCTTTCAAAGTCCCTGGAGAAGTCACAGAGACACTGACAAGGCACCTCCTCTATGGGACCAGACCCTCTGGGACAGTTAGAAATGAGCTTGAGGATCAGGTCAGTGGAGAAGAGAGAGTAATGGAAAATTATTATTCCTCTGAAAACAGTTATTCCTGGGAACTTTGCTCTGGCTTCTGTGGCCTTTAATGTGGTCATTTAATTTTATCTTAAACATGGGATCTAGCCCAAGGCCCAGGTAGATGAATCCTTGGGAATGTACAATTATTCTTCACTAGGTTCACTTTGGAAATCAAGCAAATGAAATTGCCTGATGAGAAAAAAATGCTGCTTTAAAAAGCATTTTCTCATTTCACAGCATATTTAAAACAATCATTAGGAAAAAGGGCCTGGCATTTTGAAGACTCTGTCAGAAATCTGCAATCTAATTTGTTCCTAGGACATGATGAAATGGATATATTTAGGCTAAATCCTAACGGCTACTCTCAGGGTTACATAGAAAGTCTGAATAATGCTATAAATAGGAAAAACAAACAGAAATGTTTTCTTTTCTAGACTGGAACCCCTGAAGCCAGGGCATAATGATCATTTCAAATATGAGTTATTGATCCATTCCTCTAAGGCTAGTTAATAACAAACATTGTTTTTTCTTTGTTGGATTCTTTCAACATTTGCCCAACTGGCTTGTATCTCATGGAATTTGAACTGAACCCACAAGAGCCATACTGGTTGCCTTTGACCCTGGGATCTGACATCTATTTTGAATGGAGCAAAGAGTGGAGTACTGGAATTGATGCTTAGTGTATTAAATTCTACCCGTCATAAACACAGTTGAGGCAGCTTTATCAAATCACTCCTCAGACCAGATGAGTTATTTCTGGGCCTGAGGCTTCTCTGCTACCCACTTCCCCACTGGTTGGCTCATTCCCTGTTCCTTGTAGCAGACCTGCCTGAGAAGGCCAGTGTATCCTTTTAGTTGCATTTTCCCATAGCCTTTTAATCTTCACAGATGAGGCAACTTGACATACTCCTGCCCCTTATGGCAATGAGTTCTGCTCTTCACAATCCTGTCCTGGGCAGGGGCCTAGAAAGACCTTTGCCCTAGTATTTAGTGTCAATTCATGGTAGTTGCTGGTTCCAGGAACTGGACTTTTTCTTAGTTTGCCCATTCATTTGACAAATATTATTGAGCACTTATTAATGTGCCAGAAACTGTCTTAGGCTGAAGAATATAGCAGTGATTAAAGCATGAAAACCTCCCTGCCCTTCTTTAATAATCTACTCCATTTTAAGGAACTGAATCTTGTTCTCCCATTCCCAAGTTTCAACCTTGGTTTCCCCCATTAGGAAGTCACTTCTTGCAGAACAATGTTTCTCAAGCTTTTGTGTGCATATAAATCATCTGTGAATCCTGGTAAAATGAAGATTCTGATTCAGTAGGTGTCGGGTGGGACCCCAAATTCTACATTTCTAACAAGGTATCAAATAGTTACCGCGAAGGATGTTGCCAGGATTGCACTTCAGTAGGAAGGGGGTATAGCCAGCAGCAGCAGCGAGCTTATTAGAAATACAGAATTTCAGGTCTCATTTCAGACTCACTGGCTCAATCTGCCCTTGAACACCAACCAGGGGTGTTTACAAACACTAACCTAGAACAAAGATTCCCAAAGCACATGCAAATCAGGAGCGCTGGGTAAGCATTACAAAGTGCCCCTGGAGGAGAAACACCCCGAGTGATTCCTCTGGGTACCAGGTTTGAAAACAGCAGAAAGCATTTGAGGAAGGCACTTTCCTAGGTTCATGGGACACTGCAAAATAAAAAAGCCTTGGAAATGACCTGATGAGCATCACTGTGATTGCGGGCTCCTCTGAAGTTATCATCACGCACGACCCAGGAATTTGCCCAAGGTCACGTTGATCGCAAACGGTGGCATCAGGCCTCCGGTGCGCAGGCGCAGTTCTCCCCACGCTGCTGCCTCTCTGGCTGCTGCTCAGCTGCATCCTAGCTCACCTCATCCCCACCCCCAAATCAGAAATGCTTCTCCTTCGCCAAGACCCAGAGGTTTTCCTCCTCCAGCCAAGAATTTCAATCCATTACCGCTAAATCGCCCCACGCTCACAGGTGCTTTCACTTGGCATTCACGGATGCCGCCTCTCCCGACCCACGTCACGGACCCATCAGGCAGCACATTTAATTGCCTGATTTTCCCCGAAGACTGATCCTGTCAGCCTTTTGATGATGTTTTCAGTTCTTCTTGAGTCCGGTGTAGTATGTGGGTGGGAAGGGTGTTGCCTACTGGGCTTCCATTCATCTTTCAGGGAGGCAATGACATTTCCTGCTTTTTCTTTATTCTTTCCGAACCTCCTCTTTCGCTAAGTGTTCTACAGCCTTCTGGAATGTATACGAACACCTCCTCGCTTTGCTTACAGCTTCAAGACTTCCTCATTCTTGCAAATTGGCTGCTTTCTCGCCTCCTCTCCTTTTACGTTGCAAAATGAGTTCAAAGGACATACCTGGAACTTACGGTGGGTGACAGAGGTCTTAACCTGGAGTCCTTGCGTCCCTAGCCCAGTGCTTTTCAATCTTGATGTCCGTTACAACCTCCTGGGGAGTTTAGAAAGTCTGACTTCCAGATTGCTCCCAGATAAATCAGAAACTCTAAGGGTGGGAAGCAGCTGTGAATAGTTTATAAAGCTCTCTCCAGGAGATCCATTGTGCAGCCAAAGTTGAGGACCACTGGAAAGTGTAGGTAAAATTGCTTGCGAGCAGGCTTATGTACATTTCTCCGGAAGGACTAAGCCATAGCTTTTAGGGGATTCTCCAAGGAGTCTATGACCTTCCCTCCCTTTCCTCTGCCCCCCCTCAAAAAAGGCTCAGTGACTGATCTAAGATAGTAAATAAGCCCCAAGAACTTGCCAATTGTTAAGGAAATACAAATAAATGTGTTAATTAAATAGGCATTAACATGCAGATTAGGAAAAGTGCCTACCGTTCCCAAGGGGACCTTTGGGGGCCTTTGGGTGGGATGGGAGAGTCATGACCTTTCCCCTATGTCATGGTTTCAAGATGCTGCTGCTATGAGAGTTGGAGCACATCACTTGAGCTTGAGGCTTGCTGCTGCCGGCAGAAGTAAGCCTGACTCCCAACTGTAGCATCCTGGTTTTTCATTGCCCCGCCCCAGCTGTCCTTTCCGGTTCATCTCCCTCCCTTTGTCCCTCCCACACCCTACCCCAGGATGATGCTCACTGTCCATTTTGTACATATCTCTGCATGTTTGCATCTACCCTTCCTGCAGTTCCTTCCTCTCAGCCCATCTCAGGGGGTCCTGGGAGGGGAGGTCGGATGGAGGAGTCACAGCAAGACTGGAGGCACAGTCCCTGAATATAGAGGTGCTTGGGCCAGAATTGTCCAAATGTGAGTGGGACAGCAACCGTGTCTCCAGAGTTCCTACTTTGGGAACTAGGGAGTGATACACAGAGATTCTGAAACCCTGGCCCTCAAGGGACCTAGATCCCAAGGGGGAGGCAGATGTGTGATCTGAGGAGTGCAGGGAAGCCTAATATCTGTGAAGGGGAGGTATGGGGTGGGGTGGGGTAAAGCTGGATCTTCTCCTCCCTTCAGCACCCCCACCTTCCAAAGAGGGGGCCCCTTCTCTGAGGACTATACCTTTTGCATTTGGGCTGTCAGGATGCTCTTCATTGCCCTCCAGTTTAATACAGCAGAAGGCTCATTATGTAAATTCAGGTGTGAAAAAACCCTGCAAATCATGAATCCTATCTGTATTAGTAATACTTTTTTTTTTTTTTTTTTTTTTGTAGAGACAGAGTCTCACTTTATCACCCTTAGTAGAGTGCTGTGGAGTCACAGCTCATAGCAACCTCCCGTTCCTGGGCTTGGGCGATTCTCTTTGCCTCAGCCTCCCAAGTAGCTGGGACCACAGGCGCCTGCCACAATGCCCAGCTATTTTTTGATGCAGTTTGGCCTGGGCCGGGTTTGAACCCGCCACCCTTGGTATATGGGGCCGGCGCCCTACTCACTGAGCCACAGGCGCCGCCCTTGTATTAGTACTTTTTAATTAACATTGACTGCCAACAATATGTTAGGTATAAATAACAGGTGGATACAGCATGAACTAATGGGACTAGAAAATCATCCCTTCCATTATACTCCATTCAAGGATTTCAAGAAACAGTTCATATGCTATCTCTTTATAGAAACAAGTTTATACATTCTCCTGGATCCTGAAACTATGGAAAATACACAGATACTTATTTTATTTATTTATTTGCAGTTTTTTTTTTGGCTGGGACTGGGTTTGAACCTGCCACCTCTGGCATATGGGGCCAGTGCCCTACTCCTTTGAGCTACAGGCGCCACCCTAGATACTTATTATTTACCATTTAAATGTAGTTATTAACAATGGTGGCTCCCACTTCAGATTCATTCACTCTTTCATTTAACAGATATTTCATAGATGTGACAGGAGTTGTTCTAGGAGCCAGGGATATAGCAGTGAGTGAATAAGACAAAGTTCCTCATATTTTTTTTCTTTTTGTAGAGACAGAGTCTCACTTTATCACCCTCGGTAGAGTCCTGTGGCGTCATAGCTCACAGCAACCTCCAACTCCTGGGCTTAGGCGATTCTCTTGCCTCAGCCTTCCGAGTAGCTGGGACTATAGGCGCCTGCCACAACACCCAGCTATTCAAAGTTCCTCATCTTAAGAGGTTACATTTTGGTGGACAAAGACAGGCAGTAAGGAAATCAACAAGTATACAAATGATATTAAATGGGGATGAGTGCTACAGGAAAGTGTAAAGCAGGGTAAGTAGAATAGGGAGTTGAAGGGGTGTGTGGAGTTCAAGAAGTGCTATTTTACCCTGACAGGTGACAGTTGAGTGATGGGGTTTACTGATGGGTGTAAAAGAGGCAGCAAGTTGATTCTGAGGTTTTTGACTTGAGCAACTATTTTGGTCCTGAACTCATGAGCTCAAGAGATCTTTCTTTTTTTTTTTGTCGAGACAGAGCCTCAAGCTGTCACCCTGAATAGAGTGCTGTGGCATCACAGCTCACAGCAACCTCCAATTCCTGGACTCAGGCGAGTCTCCTGCCTCCGCCTCCCAAGTAGCTGGGACCACAGGTGCCCACCACAACGCCCGGCCATTTTTTGGTTGTAGCCGTCATTGTTGTTTGGCGGGCCCAGGCTGGATTCGAACCCACCAGCTCAGGTGTACGTGGCTGGCGCCTTAGCCCGCTGAGCCACAGGCACCGAGCCTCAAGAGATCTCTCTGGCTTGTTCTTCCAGAGTGCTCGAATTATAGGCCATGAGCTACCACACACGGCCAACTTGAGCAACTAGGAAAATGGAATTACCACATACTGAGATGGGAGAAGCTGGGGGTGGAGGTTGCAGAGCAAGGTTGGGAAATTGATTGTGGACATGCAATGCTGAGTTCAGTAAAATACATGAACCTGGAGTTCAAAGATGAAGTTGAAGCTGGAGATAAAAATTGTGGAAGTGTCACCTGTTGACTTTTTAAAATTAGGAGCCCAATGTGATCTCTGAGGGAATGAATGTGGACAGAAGAGAAAAGAGGGCCAAGGCTGAATCCTGGGTGTGCTTCCACTGAGAGGTGGGTGAAAGAAGCTGGAGAAAGAACTGTTGATGAGGTACAAGGAGAACCAAGAGAGCGGATGCCTTAACACCAAGTAAAGAGAGTATTTCCAAGAGGAGAGTGAGCAACTATATAAAATGATGCTGATAGATGCCAAAGAAACTGAGGCCCAAGAATTGACCACAAGATTTGGCAGTATAGAGGTCACTGGGAGATGGTTTCTCTGGAGAGAAGGCGGCAAAACCTTGAGGACAGACTTTGTGGGGGGCAGAGATATACCCTCTATAATCTTGGTCCCAAATTATTTCTTTAGTCCTATTTCCTGTCTCTGACTCAGTCCAGGTCCTGGGTAGTCTTCTATTCTAGGCTGTTCCTGATGCTGTTAAAATAGTGATTACAGTCTTCTCTCCCACCTAGGCTAGTCCTCTGCAAGGCCAGGCAGTGTGGGAAGGAAACTGCCCATAGTGGGAAATAGGCCATGGGTTCTAAGGCCCCATGGATAGGGTTTGAAACCTTGAACTAGAATCCAGAGCCATGGAGCTGGAGGAGAATGTGGCCATCCTATAATCGAGAGTTTCTGTGACCCCCTAGAATCCAGAGTTCTGAGGACATCTCTCAAGAGATATGATTTTATTTTATATTATGGACTTCTGAGTCAGATTTTATTTGAATGACTATTTCATGTTTTGAAATAAAGCATAAAACCCACTAATCTAATCCAGTGGCTGTGCATCAGATTGTGGCTTCCCTATACTGCCCCCCACAAAAAAGCACCAGAGCACCTCAGAGAAATAGCTGGTTCCAGGGTTGGATCATGGAATATACCAGGTTAACCTGAGAGTCAGAGAGCAAGGAAGGGTAGGTGTCAAAAGAACATGGGAGTAGCTTGAGGTGACTCCCAATGGCCAAATTTGGGGAAATTTGAACATCAAGAATAATGACTATGGGTAATTATAAAGTAACAAGTAAAAATCCACTAGAGGGACACTAAAAAGTTAAAGAAAATTAATGAAAGGGGAAAAACCTCTTGGCCATCTTTGAAAATGACTCCTGCCAAATTCTTTCTTTGATAATTGGTAATTAAAGAGAAAAAAATAACATTTACCCTGTCTTTTTGGCGTCACTATAATTTAGCCTCAGTTGAAGAGTTGGAGAACTCTTCTCTGCAGAAGAAACCTTGCTAATAAACAAAGAAGGAATGACAGAAATTAGAAAATCACCATTGGGCACCCCCGAATGTAAATGGATGCTAAAACTATGAAGTGAAAATTTGTTTTGGAGCAGGATATGCTCATAGACCAAAATAGCACTCCACAGAAACTGCAGAGAAAAAAAAAATACCTTTACAATGGAGAGATCTAGAGAGCATCTAACTTAGCACCAGTGGTGGGACAACTAAACATTCTGAAGCTCTGGATATGGTACAATAGGAAATTTAAATCATCACTTATGACATCCTCTGGTCAAAGTTGTGTTAAGTGTAAACTACGTGAGCCTTTAATCTATCTTCCATTTGATTAAATGGTTACTGTAAAAAATTAGTTTCCTATTTACATGAAAATACAGGAGACAGGAAAATAATCAGACAAATACAGAATATGGGTTACTTGACAGAGCCGGTTAGTCGCGTCCACTGCCCAGAGTCCGCGGCCAAAGATCCCGCAGAATCCAAGTGGCCATGGCCTACCACAGCTTCCTGGTGGAGCCCATCAGCTGCCACGCCTGGAACAAGGACCGCACCCAAATTGCCATCTGCCCAAACAACCATGAGGGGCATGTCTATGAGAAGAGTGGGACAAAGTGGACCAAGGTGCATGAGCTCAAGGAGCACAATGGGCAGGTGACAGGCATCGACTGGGCTCCTGAGAGTAACCGCATCGTGACCTGTGGCACAGACCGAAATGCCTACGTGTGGACACTGAAGGGCCGCACATGGAAGCCTACTCTGGTCATCCTGCGGATTAACAGGGCTGCCCGCTGTGTGC
>CAUYRH010183687.1:0-12068 GCA_963574655.1 Perodicticus potto
CAAGTAGCTGGGACTACAGGTGCCCGCCACAACACCTGGCCATTTTTTGGTTGCAGCCGTCATTGTTGTTTGGCGGGCCCGGGCTGGATTCGAACCCACCAGCTCAGGTGTACGTGGCTGGCGCTTTAGCCCGTTGAGCCACAGGTGCTGAGCCCTGATTGCTGGCTTTAAAGATGCATTTCTGGGCTTGGCGCCTGTGGCTCAACGGGCTAAGGCGCCAGCCACGTACATCTGAGCTGGCGGGTTCGAATCCAGCCCTTGCCTGCCAAACAACAATGACAGCTGCAACCAAAAATTGGCCGGGCGTTGTGGTGGGAGCCTGTAGTCCCAGCTACATGGGAGGCGGAGGCTAGAGACTCGCTTGAGCCCAGGAATTGGAGTTTGCTATGAGCGGTGATGCCACAGCTCTCTATCCAGGGTGACAGCTTGAGGCTCTGTCTCAAAAAAATTAAAATAAAATAAAATAAAGATGCATTTCTTTGGGCGGCGCCTATGGCTCAAAGCAGTAGGGTGCTGGCCCCATATACTGGAGGTGGTGGGTTCAAACCCAGCCCCGGCCAAAAACTGCAAAAAAAAAAAAAAGATGCATTTCTTTTTTTGGGGGTGGGGGAGGGACCTTATCACCCTCTGTAGAGCTCGTGGTATCACAGCTCACAGCAATCTCCAATTCCTGGGCTTAGCGGATTCTCTTGTCTCAGCCTCCTGAGTAGCTGGGTCTATAAGGTGCCCTGCTTTTTTTTGGTTGCCACTGTCATTGTTGTTTGGCAGGCCCAGGCTGGATTCGAACCTGCCAGCTCTGGTGTATGTGGCTGACTCCTTAGCCGCTTGAGCCTTAGGTGCTGAGCCTACTTCTTTTTTTTTTTTTTTAGAGACAGAGTCTCACTTTGTTGCCCTCAGTAGAGTGCTGTGGCGTCACAGCTCACAGTAACCTCCAGTCTTGGGCTTAGGCAATTCTCTTGCCTCAGCTTCCCGAATAGCTGGGACTACAGGCATGAGAGCTCGTGAGCTGAGAGCATTGGTGAATTGGTGGTCTCTACACCTGTGGTGTTGAGAGGCATGAGATCAGCCTTATATTAGGCTGGAGGAGAAGGCAGTCGGGAACATGCGCATTCTATCACGGACCCGCTTACTCTGACTCTGTCTCCTCTCCTGTCTGCAGAACGCCAGCAGGGCATCTCTGCTGAAGATTGCCAAGCTCTACTAAAGACTAAGATCCATCTATTCAAAGACTGCTTTACTCTCTCTCAGACTCTCTCTCTCAGTCTCTCTCCAGCTAAAGTAGATAGCCCTCAGGCACCTAAGAGAAATTGTTCCTGAGCAAGGTAGCTTAGTGGTCTGTGCCCGGAACCTAGTTAAGCCGGACCAAGGCCTGGCCAGTTGTGGGCCCTGACACCTGGGAGTGCAGATAATTTCTTTGACATACTGATTTCATTTTCCTTGACTCTATGCCCAGAAATGGTCTTGCTGGATCATATAGTAGTTCCATTTTTTTATTTTTTGTAGAGACAGTTTCACCTTATAACCCAATGGTAGAGTGCCATGGTGTCACATGGCTCACAGCAACCTCCAACTCCTGGGATTATGCGATTCTCTTGCCTCAGCCTCCCGAGTAGCTGGGACTATAGGCGCCTGCCACAATGCCCAGCTAGTTTTCTGTTTTTTTGCAGTCCAGCTGAGGTCAGGTTTGAACTCGCCACCTTCAGAATATGGGGCCGGGCCCTACTCAATGAGGCACAGGCGCTACCCACACCCGGCTATTTTTTTGTTGCAGTTTTGCCGGGGCTGGTTTTGAACCCACCACTCTTGGTATATGGGGCCGGCGCCCTGCCCACTGAGCCACAGGCGCCACCCCATTTTTAATTTTTTTAAGAACTGCCCTACTGTTTCTGTAATGGATATACAAATAATTTACATTTCCACCAAAAACGTACAAATATTAACTTTTGTTCACATCTTATCCAACAATTGTTTCTTTCACTTTTTTTTTTTTTTTTTGAGACAGAGCCTCAAGCTGTCACCCTGGATAGAGTGCTGTGGCATCACAGCTTACAATAACCTCCAACTCCTGGACTCATGCGATTCTCCTGCCTCTGCCTCCCAAGTCGTTGGGATTACTGGCACCTGCCACAACGCCCGGCTATTTTTTGGTTGCAGCCGTCGTTGTTTGGCAGGCCCGGGCTGGATTCGAACCCACCAGTTCAGGTGTATGTGGCTGGCGCCTTAGCCGCTTGAGCCACAGGCGCCGAGGTTCTTTCACCTTTTTGATAATAGTCATTCTGACAGGTGTGAGGTATTGTGTTTTTAGTTTGCATTTTCCTGAAAGTTAATGGTCAACACTTTTTCATATGCCTCTTGGCCATTGTATGTCTTCTTTTGAAAAATGTCTACGTAAGTCCTTTGCCTATTTTTTTGGGAGGAGGACAGTGTCTTCCTCTATTGCCTGGACTATAATAGTGCAGTGGCATCATCAGAGCTCACTGCGGCCTCAATCCTGGGTTCAAGCAATCCTCCTGCTTCACCCTTCTGAATAGCTGGTCTTAGAAATGTGTGCCACAATACCTGGCTAATTTTGTATTTTTTTGTAGAGATTGGTCTCATTATGTTGCTCAGGCTGGTCTCATACTCCTAGGCTCAAGTGATCCTCCCATGTGAGGGGCCTGCATTTTTCTTTGTGGAAATTTTTTTGAAAAGTAATTCAGTTTCTTTACTTGTTGTAAGTCTATTGAGATTTTTCTATGTCTTCTTGACTCAGTCTCATTAGTTTATATCTTTCTTTTTTTTTTTTTTCCCTTTCAGACAGTTTCCTTTATGCGTTCAGACAATTGAGGCTTGCCGTCCAGCTGCAGTCCTGGGCCCAGAGGCACAGGCTCCCTGGCTCCCCAACCTCACAGCAGGACTGTGTACAACTTGCACCCACACTTGGTGGCCCCAGGGGGAGGGGGAGCACAGACCGCGAGGGACAGTTTATATCTTTCTAGGAATTTGTCCATTTCGTCTAAGGTATTTCTTTTGCTGGCATCATAGTCTCTTGTATTCCTGTTTATTTCTATAAGGTTGGTAGTGATGTGTCTCCTCTTTTATTCCTGATTTTCATAATTTGTCTTTTATCTTTTTTGAGACAGAGTCTCAAGCTTACACCCTGGGTACAGTGCTGTGGCCTCATACCTCATAGCAGTCTCCAACTTGGGCTCAAACGATCCTCTAGCCTAAGTTTTTCTACTTTTAGTAGAGATGGGGGGTCTCACTTTTGCTCAGTCTGATCTCAAACTCCTGAGCTCAAGCAATCTACCTGCCTCGGCCGCCCAGAGTATTAGGATTATAGGTGTGAACCATAGCACCTAGCTGAGTCTTTTTTTTTTTCTTAGTGTAGCTAAAAGTTTGTCAATTTTGTTGATCTGTTCCTTTTTTTTTTTTATGTGTGACAGAGTCTCAGTATGTCACCCTTGGTAGAGTGCCGTGCTGTCACAGTTCACAGCACCCTCACACTCTTGGACTTAATCAATTCTCTTGCCTCAGCTTCCCAAGTAGCTGGGACTACAGACGCCCGCCACAAGGCTTGGCTATTTTTGTTGTTGTTGTTGTTGTTGTTTAGAAGGCTCAGGCCAGGTTTGAACCCACGAGCCCTGGTGTACAAGGCTGACACCCTAACCACTAAGCTATAGGCGCTGAGCCAAAGTGTTCTTTTTTTTTTTGGAGACAGAGTCTCACTATGTCGGTGTAGTGTGGTGGTGTCACAGCTTACACCAACTTCAAACTCTTGGGCTTAAGTGATTCTCTTTCCTCAGTTTCCCAAGAACCTGGGAATACAGGCACCCGCCACAATGCCCGGCTCTTTTTTCGTTGCAGTTGTTTACTGGCCCGTGATAGATTCGAACATAGCACGCTCGGTGTATGTGGCTAGCATCGTAACCACTGTGTTATGGGCGCCGAGCTGCCTTTTTTTTTTTTGAGACACAGTTTCACTCTGTCGCTCTGAGTAGAGTGCCATGGTGCCTTACCTTACACCAACCTCAAACTCCTGGGTTCAAGCATTTCTCCTGTCTCAGCCTCCTGAGTAGCTGGGACTACAGGCACCTGCCACAACGCTCAGCTAACTTTTCTATCTTTAGAGACAGGATCTCCCTCTTGCTTGGGCTGGTCTCAAACTCTGACCTGGGGCAGTCCATCTGCCTGGGCCTCCCAGAGTGCTAGGATTACAGATGTGAGCTATCACCCCCAGCCAGAAAATCTTTCTTTTTTACTATATGTGCTTATATCTTACATCTTTAACCTTTAGGCACTGCTTTATCTGCATCATATAAGTTTTGATATGTGGTATTTCATTTTCATTTATCTTAGAGTATTTTGTAAATTCTGTAATTTTTTGATTCATTAGTTATTTAGCAATATATTCTATAGATTTGTGAATTTCTCAACTTTCTGTTGTCAATTTCTGATTTCATCCTATTGTGGCTGGAGAACATACTTTGTATGATTTCAATCCTTTTAATTTTTTTATTTATGTATTTTATTTTTTAAAATTTTGCTTTCAATTTCAACTGGCTTTCACTCATCTTAGTTTGAAGCTTTTTTTTTTTTAATTTTTTTTTTTTTTTCTCTTTCTTCCTTTAACCATTCTCTTGCCTTCTGCCTCCCAGGGATTACAGGCAACTGCCACAACACCCGGCTTTTGTTTTTTTTTATTTTTTATTTTTTTGGTAGATACGGGATCTCACTCTGGCTCATTCCAGCTCATGCTGGTCTCGAACCTCTGAGCTCAAGCATTCCACCCGCCTCAGCCTCCCACAATGCTAGGACTACAGGCGTGAGCCACCACATCCGGCCTATGTATTTATTTTTGAGACAGAGTTTTACTTTGTCACCCTCAGTAGAGTGCAGTGGCATCATAGCTTACAACAATCTCAAACTCTTGGGCTCAAGTGATTCTCTTATCTTAGCCTCCCAAGTAGCTGAGACTACAGGCACCTGCCACAACACCTGTCTATTTTTAGAGATGGGGCCTCAATCTTTGTCAGGCTCCTCTTGAACCTGCCCACCCGCTTTGCCCTCCCAGAGTGCTAAGATTACAGGCGTTAGCCATCACGTCTAGCCTCTTTCAAATTTATTGAATCTTTTTTTTTTTTTAGAGACAGAGTTTTACTTTGTCCCCCTCGGTAGAATGCCGTGGCGTCACAGTTCACAGCAACCTCCAACTCTTGGGCTCAGGCGATTCTCTTGCCTCAGCCTCCCAAGTAGCTGGGACCACAGGCGCCTGCCACAATGCCCGGCTATTTTTTATTGCAGTTTGGCCGGGGCCAGGTTTGAACTCACCACCCTTGGTATATGGGGCCAGCATTCTACCCACTGAGCCACAGGCGCCACCCTTATTGAATCTTTTTTTATGCCTTGTCCTCAAACATTGTCAATCCTGGAGAGATTTCCAGGTACACTTGATAAGAGTGTATATTTTATTGTTGGGTGGAGTATTCTATACATGTCTGTCAGGTCTTATTCATTTATGGCAGTGGTTCTCAACCTTCCTAATGCTGCAACCCTTTAATACAGTTCCTGTGGGCCACGACCCACAGATTGAGAACTGCTGGTTTATGGTATTGTTCATATTTTCTGTTTCTTTGTTATCTTTTGTTAGGTTGTTCCATCCATTATTAAAAGGGAGGTAGTGAGGTTTCCAACTATCATAGTTTGATTGCCCATTTTTTTCCTTGCTTTGCCTGTTATGGCTGCATGGTATTCCTAGGTCTGGCCTGGTCCTACTAAACCAGTTGCTCTCATAAGGTCCATTTTTAGTTTAATTCTAGTTTTTGCCTCCTGTCAGAGCCTTGGGGGTCCGCAGCCTTGTGCCTCTGCTATCTGTGTTTAGGAGGGATCCCCTGAAGTAGGCTGCTTTATTGGAGAGGAAACAGATTTAGCGTGAGATTGCAGGGTGCCTCAGGAAAGGCTGTTTGAAGGAGGATTTGTATTTGTCTAGGTCAGTAGTTCTCAACCTTCCTAATGCCATGAGCCTTTAATACAGTTCCTGTGGGTTGCGACAGGAGAACCGCTTGTCTAGGTGCTAATAGAAGCTGACGTTATGCTCCCCTCATGTAGGGTCCCATTCCATAGGACTGGTTCCTATGGAATGGGACCCTATATGTGCCAGGCCTTGGGCTTCCTGTGACTCATCCTTCTAGCCCATGGGTCATCACTGTTATTAGCCCCACTTTATAGACAAAGAAACTGAGTTCCAGAAAAGTGTTGATCCTTGCAGTGGTCACACTGTGAGGCTGTGTGCTACAGACTCTTTGCCCAAAGATCTGCTTGCCAAATCGTCCCTATAAGGAACTTGAGATTTGCCTTCCTATCTTCAGAGCCAGCATCTGAAGGAAGAGCGGAGGGCACCATGTGGGCATCTGGTGGCAGAGCTGTCTAGGTGGAGGTGTCGGCCGTGGGGCAGGAAATGTGCCTACTGGATTGTTGCACCTTGAGGGGCTGAGGGTGACTGGAGCCACAGGAAGGAACTGGGAATATTAGGGAGGGTCACTGGGAGGAAACAGGGCTTCAGAACTTTGTTCCAAGGGCAGTGGAAAGCATGAGTGGAATTTAAGCACACTGCAAGGTGTAACCCAACTTTGTTTGAAAAGCCCACAGGGCAGAGACTGAGGGAGGCCCCTGCCCCAAGGGATCTCATCTCAGGGCATAGGGTGGAGCCAGGAGGAGGGGAAGAAAGCTTCTGGGCATGTTGAAGGCATCTGCTGAGAGGGGAGCTTTTGGGGTGGGATAGGGAGGAAGGAAAGTGTGTGACACTGTGGTCTAGGTGGTCCTGTGCTGTTTTCTGTGGCATGGCTTCCTCATGCTGGGAGAAGCTCTGACACAGAGGGAAGGGGAGACGTTTGGTAGAGGGTACTACCCACTCTCCTGGAAGGGAAGGGCCCCGCTCAGAGGCTCACTCTGGAACACTTAGGACCCCTCAGTGGTGCCTCAGTGGTTTACTTGGGCCCTCTGGGTGGGGACAAATGCTGAGCTGGGAATTCACATGTGGGGCATGATTAAGGTCTGCAGAGGTGGTGAAAATTCACTTTGTACCCCCTACTCATTTCACTCCTTAACCCCCAACACTGCCACCCTGTTTTACAGAGCAGGGCACCTGGCCTGGACAGAAATTTTGCTGTCAGGGTCACACAGATGGCCAGCAGTAGGACCTGGCAGAGAATGCAGGGTGTCTCTGCAGTATGGTTAAGTTGGGACCATTTTGAGGGCAGCCTTGTAGGGTAGAGTTGGAAGTTCTGGGTTTCCAAATTGGAGTCATTTCCCCGTCACCCTTGAAAATGCTGCTTGAGGCTCAGTGCCTGTAGCTCAAGCAGCTAGGGCACCTTCCATATACACCAGAGCTGGTGGGTTCAAATCCAGCCCAGGCCTGCCAAACAACAATGATAACTACAACCAAAAATGCTGCTTGGCCAGCATTTACTTTGGGGCTTCTCAGTACAATTGAGAAGTTACAAGGTAGATACTTGCCTGTGATCAAAGTTGTCAAAGTTATAAAAAATGCTATAAAAGACTGAAATTCAAATCACGTTGGAAAATATAAAGTGAAGTTTCCCATTACCCCTCCTCACATGGCCTCTACCAAGCCTGATATTCATACACAGGCAAGAAACATGAACATGCGTAGAATAACCCCAGATTAGGCCGGGTGTGATGGCTCATGCCTGTGAATCCAGCATTTGGGGAGGCTGAGGTGGGAGGAACTCCTGCCTGGACAAAAAAATGAGAAAATTGGCTGGGCATGGTAGCTTACGCCTCTGGGAGGCAAAGGTGGGTGGACTGGTTGCTCTCAGTAGATCAATACCAGCCTGAGATAAAGTAAGACCCCATCTCTAATAAAAATGTAAAAACTGAGGCAAGAGGATTGCTTGAGCCCAAGAGTTGGAGGTTGCTGTGAGCTATGGTGCAATAGCATTCTATCCAGGGTGACACCCTGAGACTCTGTTTCACAAAAAAAAAAAAATTAGAAAATAGCCCAGTGTGGTGGCTCATGCCTTTAGTCCCAGCCGCTTAGAGGGGGAGGGGGAGGCTCAGTTGAGGCTGGGAGTTCCAGGCTATATTGAACTATGACTGTACCACTCCACTCCAGCTCGGGTTGAGTGATAGAGTCTCTGTCTGTAGAAAACAAATACCAGACCCTGTCTCAAAAAAAATAGCCAAGTGTTATGTGGGGGGGTGCCGATAGTCCCAACTACTCGGGAGGCCAAGGGAAGAGGATCACTTACTCCCAGTAGTTTGAGGTTGCTGTGAACTGTGACGCCAAATTGGAGGATATCATCTTCCAGGTATGCCTTAGTGTGCTCATTGCACTTGGCTTTTTAGCACTACAGCCTAGATTACTTCCCAGACTAGTTCCTAAGATTGATTTAGCCAGTTCCCTGGTAATGGGCATTTAGGTCATGATGGGTTGCTGCAGGGAGCTGTCAAATGTGGGATGTCTGCTGTGGTACCTGCAATCTGGGTACTGGGGAGAGAGCAGCTATCACTTCTGCCTTTAGCTGCCCTGGGAGTAGGGATAAGCAGGGGACAGTCAGGCCTCTCTCTAAGAAGATGGCTTCTGACCTGAGGCCTGGATAACCACAGGGAACAAGGATTATTGAAATGCTCGGAGCAGAAGGTCACTCAAGGCATGTGATTGGTGCATGCAAAGGCCCTGAGGAGGAACATGTTTTGTCTCCTCTCTAGAGGGAGGGAGGGAGGGAGTTAGGGCAGGGGGATGACAAGGCTATAGGAGCTGTTTGGAGCCCTCAAGGTTATGAGTAGAGGAAGGTTGTGATCCTAGTCCCATGTATTTTTATTTTTATTGGAAGTGGGGTACTCTTTCTGCAAACCCAACTCCCATCTGGGACAGGTGGCATCACATCCCCACTTAACAAATGGAGAAATTGAGGCACCAAAAGTTGACCCGACCTGCCCAGAAAGGAAATGATGCTATCTGTATTGCAATAGGGTTTGGAGAGTCCCAGAGCCACAACCACAAATTGCCACAGGCCACTTCCTGCTTTTGGTTCCAGTCTGGCCTGTCCCTCAGATAAAACCAGGGAGTAGGTGACACTAATGCTAAGTGCCAAGGGCTGGGCTCACTCTAGGAAGGACAGGATTCCTAGGGAGGGAGGAGCTGCTGGCTGGGAATATTGTGAAGAGTCGGAGTGGGTAAGATTTAACCCGGTAGGCACTGTCATAGCCTCAGTTTCCCATCTGCAAAATGGCAGATTTGGTTCTTCGTTTTACCAGCTTTGGTTACCTGCCTCATGCCCGGCTCTGTACTGGGAGTGGGGGAGAGAGCCACCAACATGCTAGACTGGACCCTGACAATCTAATGGGTTGTGAGGAGGGAGCAGGGATACACAGCGTGTGAATGAATCAGGAAACTGGGAAGTGTCACGTAGGAGTGGCATTGAGAATTGAGCAGGGTGTTGAGTGAGAGAGGGAGGTGTTTCACGTGGGGGCAGGGAGGAGACTGTCTGCTGTGTGAATGTTCCTGGCCCACTGAGGCAGGGCTGTGCCGAGTGCGTTTGGGAAACACTGAGGAGGCTGGTGTGGCTGGAGCAGAGTGAACCCAGGGATAAGTAGGGGGAGGTGAGGACAGGGAGGTGATGGGGCTGGGGGTGGCAGGTTTTGTAGGGCCCGGTGGGGTGCAGAGAGGACTTGAACTTTGGCCCTGAATGAGGTGGGAGCCCTGGGAGGGCTCATTAACAAGAGGAAAATGTGCTGACTTGGTGTACACAGGTGCTCTGTGCCCGCTCTGGAGGGATAGACTTATCTATGGAAGAGGGTGCAACTACACTGATCTAGGCAGGTGATAATGGGACCTGCTGACAGCCTTGGATGTAGGGGGAAGTGGGTGGATTCAGGCTCCATTTGAAGATGAAGCCACCAATGCTTATTGCTGGACAGCATGGGAGAAACCCCAGGTGTGCAGCCTGAGTCAGGGACATGCTCCCCTGCTTGCCCCTTGGTGTGATGACAAGGATGCACAGCACCTGCTTGAGGTCCCTGAGTATGGGCTGAGCGTCCATGCCAAGTGACCAATGGACATTGTGGGAAGGAGCCAATAGGCATTTGGGGTGAGGCAGGGCCTGGATAGGGTCTTGGGGGTGTGTGTGTGTGTCTCACATGAAGGCTTCATAGCTGAGTATGGAGCTGTGTTTCTGCTCTAGCAAAACCACAAAGGAGACCCCTGGGTGGGTAAGGGTGACTGGGGAATACGCCTCTGTAGTGTCCCATTGCCTTCCTGTCTGGGCTCTGCTCTTCCCTCACTGAGGAGCCTGGACAAATCCTGAAACTCTGAGCCCTAGTCTTCCCATCTGTGAAATGGAGCTATTAGTCCCTGGCACCATCCCTTTGGGGTGGATTTACTGAGATGTCCCCTAAGATGGGGTTAGAACCGGCCTGACAGAAGGTCCCTACAAGAGCTCTGGGAGGAGGGGCTGGGTGTGGACAGGGGCTGGAGTGTATGAAACCTGCTGAGGGCTATTCCTATGGCCACCGCTAGCACCATGCTCAAGTCTGCCCATGGTATTTTATGAGTCC
This sequence comes from Perodicticus potto, assembly GCA_963574655.1. Taxonomy (NCBI): domain Eukaryota; kingdom Metazoa; phylum Chordata; class Mammalia; order Primates; family Lorisidae; genus Perodicticus; species Perodicticus potto. Next base: position 10,558 of record CAUYRH010183687.1, read on the forward strand.
ACCCAGCCACGTTCAGGCTTTGAGAAATTGCCCGAATGAACCCATAGACATGGTGATGAGGAAGAGATCCCTGCCCAGGGCTTTTGGCCGGCCTCCACCATCTCCAGGTTGCTCAAGCGTAGTATGGCCTGGCCCCTGGGCAACAGCTTGGGGTCACCTGCTGAGTCACCTTCTGCTCATTTATCTGTTTGTTCTCCCTTCCTTGGGAAGGCCTCTGAGATTGGGGCCTGGGCTGTCCCTGCACTAGCCACGACTGTCACCTTATGGGAGGTGAAAGTCACAGAGCTCCCGCTGGGGCCTTGTACTCTGTTCAAAAGATAGAAGATAAATAATCCTGGGTGGAGCCTGTGGCTCAAGGAGTAGGGTGCCAGCCCCATATACCAGAGGTGGTTGGTTCAAACCCGGCTCTGGCCAAAAATTGTAAAAAAAAAAAAAAAAAAGAAAAAAAAAGAGTTGGTGAGAAAATAAATAATCCAGGCTTCTGATCTATCTGGAAACTATCCTGTTTCTCTCCCAGCACGATGGGGTGCCACCTCCTAGCTGTACTTCTCCCTCCCTGTTGCCTGTCACCCTTTTGGAGCCCTCCTCCTCTTCCAGGGAGAGGTGGCATATTTTAGAGCTCAGCAGTGGAGGCTCTGGCAGGGTGAAATGACTCGAGCCAGGCCACACAGCTGCCTGGACCCTCCACAAAGTATGTGTAGCATCCTTGCATCCTGCAGATGGTGGAGCCAATACCCACAGAGGGGCAGAGACCTGTGCAGGGCCACACACCTGTCCAGCACAGAGCTAGGCTTGGAACCTGTGCTGTCTGGCCGCAGTGTCCATATTCCTACTGTCCATTCAACAAGCATTTAATGAGCACTTGTTCTTCAGGCACTGATCTAGGAGCTAGAGATTTTAGCAGTGAACCAGCCAGGTGTGGATGTCCTGGCCTGTCACTGACTAGACTGCCTCCACCTCAGAGAGTGTATTAGTGGGAGTGGGAAGGGGCTTGCATTTGGGAGGAGGGACACAAGCCACAGCATCTGCCCACGGCGAAATGGACGAGACCTGTGAGGAAGGGTTTCCTGGTGGAGGAAGCAGACCTTGCAAGGGGTGAGAAGTCAGAAAAGTTCCAGAGAGATCCCAGAGGAGACTGAGGGTTCTCCCAGGCTGGCATGTGGTGTTGTGATCATAGCTCATTATAACCTGGAATTCTGGCCTCAAGCACTTCTCCTGCATTGGCCTCAGGGGTAGCTGGGACTATAGGTGTGTGCCACCATGCCTGGCTAATTTAAAAAAACAAAAAAAGGGGGGCGGCGCCTGTGGCTCATCACGCCGGCCCCATATACCGAAGGTGGCGGGTTCAAACCCGGCCTTGGCTGAACTGCAAAACAGAAAAATAGCCGGGCATTGTGGCAGGCGCCTGTAGCCCCAGCTACTCGGGAGGCTGAGGCAAGAGAATCGCCTAAGCCCAGGAGTTGGAGGTTGCTGTGAGCTGTGTGACGCCATGGCACTCTACCGAGGGCGAT
>CAUYRH010183688.1:0-11611 GCA_963574655.1 Perodicticus potto
CAGCTACTTGGGAGGCGGAGGCAAGAGACTCTCTTGAGCCCAGGAATTGGAGGTTGCTGTGAGCTGTGATGCCACGGCATTCTATCCAGGGTGATAACTTGAGGCTCTGTCTCAAAAAAAAAAAAAAAAGATTCTTTTGTAAGTAATGCTGGCTACTTTGTTACGAGCAGCTGTTGGTGATTTTAAACATATAAAAAATTTTCTTTTTTACGGTTTATTTGACTATTATTGGCTGTCTTTATGGAATTTTTTTTTTAGCTAATAGAATTTTTCCTACTCAGAATCTATAAAGGTTGGTTATTTTAATAAGCCAAAGGATTCCAGAAGCCTAATGGAACTGAAATGGCCAGTGATCCAAAGAAAGAAGAATAATTTAACCTTACATGCAAAAATAGCGTTCATCTTATGGATATATTATATTTGTATGCTTTTATTGGGAGCCAGTGGAATTTGTTCTACTACAAATAAATCTATGGGGACCGGACACAATGGCTCCCACCTGTAATTCTAGTACTCTGGGAGGCCAAGGTGGGAGGATTGCCTGAGCTCACGGATTTAAGACTAGCCTGAACGAGAGCGAGACCTTGTCTCTAAAAATAGCTGGGCATTGTGGCAGGCGCCTGGAGTTTCAGCTACTTTGGAGGCTAAGGCAAGAGAATCACTTAAGCCCAAGAGTTTGAGGTTACTGTGAGCTGTGATTCCATGGTACTCTACCAAGAGTGACAAAGTAAGACTCTGTCTCAAAAAATAAAAATAAAGGCTTGGTGCCTATAGCTCAGCAGCTAGGGTGCCAGCCACATACACCGGAGCTGGCTGATTTGAACCTGGCCCGGGCTTGCCAAACAATAATGACAACCGCAGCCAAAAAATAGCCGGGTGTTGTGGCGGGCACCTGTAGTCCCAGCTACTTGGGATGCTGAGGCAAGAGAATCACTTTAGCACAAGAGTTCGAGGTTGCTGTGAGCTGTGATGCCACGGCACTCTACTGAGGGTGGCATAGTAAGACTATCTCAAAAAGAAAAATAAAATCAATTAATCAATCTATGGCTTTGCCTATTTCCAAAGAACATTTGTTCTGATTGTTTCAATAGTATTTGTGGCAAGCACTGAATATAAATGATATGACCAAAGGTGTATTATATGCCAATTAGCAAACCTCTAGTCTTCTAGAGGATGTATTACAAAGTTCACATTTTTTCCCCTTCCAACAAAAGATCAGGGGGAAATAAGAGCTGTGTTTGATTTAAATGTTAAATAGCAGTCATTCTGCTGTTACTGATCCAGGCTAAAGAGCCATCTGGTTTTTCTGTCCTAGTCAATACAGTTAATTAGACAGGCATGCCATTTTCCAGAGAATAATTAATCAATTACGAGGAAGGAGCCTTTAGAGAAAACTGTATAAGTTGATCAGTACTCAATGAATAGTAACTGATTGATGTGTTTCCTTCTTCATCAGTAGACGCTGGGGAATATCAAATGCTATTCAAGCACGCACACTCCACATATACACATAAACACGCATGAGTATGTTTATCTTTCTATCTTACCTATCAAGCAGTGAGAGATTTTTCTGTTAGCAAAAGACATGTGAAGATATGTTCTGGGTTATTCTTGAAGTATATCAGGTAGATGGCTTTTCCCTTTTGCCTTCTAGAACTTGGATTCTTTGGGGGTGCCATTTTTGTTTATATCCATATATCTAAATCCAGTGAGGCCTTAGAATTATAATGGTAGGGAGTTATCCAAATTCCAAATTAGTCCTTTTTTTAGTTTATTTAATCATTATAATATAAATAAAGGAGTTAGGGATAAATAATTGCTTTACATAAGGGTACTAATAAATCTGATTCCATCCCTCACCCCCACTGAAACTTCTCTTTAGTACATTGTTTTGCTGTGGCAGACAGCGTTTAGATCCTTCTTTGAACCTCTAAGTCACTAAAAATTTCTTGGGAACTGGGTAACTTTCTATATTTAAATGCATGGGCTTCTCTGAGTATTTAGCTAGCAACACATCCTTTCAAATAGAAAAAGATCACGTTAGAGAGTAATTTAAGAGGTGAAGAAAGCAGTAGGAGTTCTTGGAGTGTGGGATATTCCAGCAGTACCAGAGAGGAGGGAATATTTCTTGAGTGTCTGTCTTCTATAATAAAGGTTAATGGAGTGACAGAGGACATTTGGGCAAATGAGACCGTGACATATGCCAGTGCAGTAATCTTTTTTCCGTGTTGGTGGTGATTCTTCATTAAAATTTATTGAGAGGGAGTTATTGATCTCTCCTTGTGCTTGAGCAAGTTAATATCTCCATGGTGGATTAGATAAAATCCTACTATGTGCCGGCTTCATGTTAACTCTACTTAAAATTCCTAGGCTGCATTCAAATCAGTAAACAGGTTACCTCTTGGGTCCCAGAATGAACAAGGAGATGGATAACAATGTGGCCAACCTTAAATCTTTGTGGCCAATTGGGAAGGATTATGGATAATCAGCACAACAACTTATGCTCGTTTTTTCATTGGTATTACCCCTCTTACTCACAAAGCCAAATTAAAATTAAGTATGGCTTCAGGAGGCTGAGGCAAAAGAATCGCCTAAGCCTAAGAGCTGGAGGTTGCTGTGAGCTGTGACACCACAGCACTCTACCCAGGGTGACAAAGTGAGACTCTGTCTCTTAAAAATTAAGTATGGCTTCTACCTTATGATTTGACATACTCTATGGGTCTCCTACCTTCCTTTCAACTTGGGCGTTTTGTGAAATGGGGACTTTTGCCTAGATGATGGAGAATCTAAACATTCTCTCTCTTTCTTTGGAGCCCTGCCTGGTTCTTCTCAGGATACAAGGTAAAAGACTCATATGAAGCGAGTTTTTAATTTGTGGTTTACTCCTCATCATTTAGAATGAAGTAAAAAAAGAACTTAGAGAAAGTAATGAATTCTTCATATCCCAATTTGGTCACAAACTTAATACCACCTTATTGGCTTGGCGCCCATAGCACAGTGGTTACGGTGCCAGTCACATGCACCGAGGCTGGCGGGTTCGAGCCCTGCCTGGGCCAGCTAACCAACAATGACAACTACAACAACAATAAAAAAAGCCGGGCGCTGTGGCAGGTGCCTGTAGTTCCAGCTACTTGGGAGGCTGAGGCAAGGGGCTTAAGCCCAAGAGTTAGAGGTTGCTGTGAGCTGTGACACTACAGCACTCTACTGAGGGCGACATAATAAAACTCTGTCTCGGCTTGGCGCCTGTGGCTCAACGGGCTAAGGCGCCAGCCACGTACACCTGAGCTGGCGAGTTCGAATCCAGCCCGGGCCCGCCAAACAACAATGACTGCTGCAACCAAAAAAATAGCCAGGCATTGTGCCGGGCGCCTGTAGTCCCAGCTACTTGGGAGGCAGAGGCAGGAGAATTGCTTGAGCCCAGGAGTTGGAGGTTTTTGTGAGCTGTGATGCCATGGCACTCTACCCAGGGTGATAGCTTGAGGCTCTGTCTCAAAATAAATAAATAAATAAATAAATAAATAAATAAATAACTATTGTGTTTCTTAAATTTTAATAAAATTATGGCCTTTGGGTTTGTTTTGGTAGTGATTACCATTGGCACAGTTTGGTCTTGGTTTTCTCACTTACTTTTCCTCTCATCCCATAGTAGATATTTGGGACATAGCCTACTGAGACTTGCAGTACCCTGCCGATCCTCATTCAGGGCCTCCACCGAGCTGAGTACAAGAGACAATGGCCCTTCCAACACAGCTTTAGAAGAGAAGAATCTTTTCAGCTGCTCTGATGTTAAATGTATCTCTCTATACTCAGCTTACTTGAAATAATCTTTAAATCTGCATAGCTTTAAAAAAAAGGACAGACAAAAAAGCTTAATGGGTACCTCTTACTTTCAAATAGCCAGAACTCTGTTCTCTCTCCCAGAATACCTTTCTCTTAGATATTCACATAATTTGCTCCCTCATTTCCTTAAGGGCTCTGTTCAAAATGTCTTTTTATCAGAGAGGCCTTCTGTGACCACCCCATATAAATCGGAAACTAACACCCCCACCCGCAGCTCTCCTTGTATGCCATAACCTACTGTTTAATTTTTCTCTATACCCCTTACCACTGGACACATTATATTTTTTGTTTGTTTGACTTTTTTCCTCTGCCTACCTACATTATATGTGTATATAACTTTTTCTTCTCTCACTCAATAGAATGTAAGCTTCAGGAGGACCAAGTTGGGGTTTCTTTTGATCAACTCTGCACTCCCTTTCCTGGAACAATGCCTAGTTCATAGTAGACATTCAATAAGTACTTGTTTAATGATAAAGGAATGACCTCATTTTTTTTTTTTGTCTTCCACAGTCAGCAGTATCCCAGACAGCCAACTTTTAATGCTGGAAGCCATCCAGCAGACAGCCATGAAATGCTGTAATGAATTCCTTAGGGCAGTTTGGTGATTCCAGTATGTGTGAATAGTTACACAGTCTGACTTGACATCAGTGGGTCAAGGCCCCCTTCTCAAAAATCATCCTGAGCTGTTCTCTTCTGGTGGGCAGAAAGCAGTTCCAAAAGGAAAAGAAGTCAGGAGTTCCTCTTATCCCTGAGAGGAAGCCTGTGCATTCTACACATTTTCTGCATATTTTATGAGCTATCATATTAAATCCAACAGGTCTTAACTCTATGGGAGAGTTTTCTTCCTTCTAAGGCAGTCTTCTGAATCAGCATTCGATCTAGGAGTCCCCTTTTACTTTTTCATGGCTTTGCCCTGGTGAATAGCTGAACACATAGGAAAGCACTGATCCTTCACAATGAAACAGTAAAACTTTGATCAGCCCAGCCTGGGCTCACCCTTTTTTAGTATTTATTTTTTGTTTGTTTAGTTTGTGAAGGTGGAAGGCGACAGGATCCTATATGAAATTTATAGCCTTTTTTAAACATAGGGCATGAAATGATGAGATGGTGAGCAATAAATGAGTTACCTATCATATATATTTAATGTGGAGTTCTTTTGTGTTCTGTCCACAACTCCCCTTTTGTCTTGATTTGGGTTCATGTTTCAGGTACAAGTAGTTTATTTGGAAATGCAGTAAATAATAGTAGAGGAGTAGAGAGGAGGGGTAATGAAGTGAACCAGCTACAACTGTGGCCAATTGGAGTTTGATCCTGAGAGAGAAAGGGGTATAGAACACACATCAGAGTTATTCTGTCTAGGGACAATGACCCTGGGATATTGATACACATCATTGATTGAGGGCTGCTCCTATAGATAATTAACTCTCCATACCCCTCACAGACTCCTAGACTTTGGAGAAAGCCCTGAGGCAAAGAAATATGGATCCTGTTAGTTGGAGATCAGGCAAAGTATACAAAGCAGTAAGGCCTAGGGGATGTGAGCAGGGTCACAGGAGTGAGTTACACCCACCATGCTTCCTACTTCTGTTAAAACATGAGTGCTGGACGGTGCCTGTGGCTCACTGGGGAGGGCGCCAGCCCCAACCCATCCCCGGCCAGACTGCAACAAAAAAATAGCCGGGCATTGTGGCAGGCTCCTGTAGTCCCAGCTACTTGGGAGGCTGAAAGCAAGCGAATCACCTAAGCCCAGGAGTTAGAGGTTGCTGTGAGCTGTGACGTTATAGCACTCTACCGAGGGTGATAAAGTGAGACTCTGTCTCTAAAAAAAAAAAAAAAGAAAGAGTGCCATTGCTTTATCTTTGCTCCTTCCATCCTTTTACTTTTTTTTTTTTTTTTTTTGAGACAAAGTCTCACTCTTGCCTAGGCTAGCATACCATGAACTCAGCCTAGCTCACAGCAACCTCACACTCCTGGGCTTCAGTGATCCTCCTGCCTCAGCCTCCCAAGTAACTGGTACTGCAGGTACTTACCTCAACACTCAGCTAATTTTTCTATTTTAACCAGAGATAGGGGTCTCACTCTTTTCCAGGCTAGGTTTCGAACTCCTAAACTCAAATGACCCTCCCACTTGGGGTTTGTAGTGCTAGAATTACAGGTCTGAACCACCACACCTGGCCCATCCTTTCACTTTTTATTTATTTATTTATTTATTTTGAGACAGAGTCTCACTTTTTCGCCCTTGGTAGAGTGCTGTGGTGCCATAGCTCACGGCAACCTCAAACTTTTGGGCTCAAGTGATTCTCTTGTCTCAACCTCCTGAGTAGCTGGGAATACAGGCACCTGCCACAACACCTGGATAGTTTTAGAGATGGGATCTTGCTCTTGCTCAGGCTGGTCTCGAGTCTGTGAGCTCAGGCAATCCACCTGCCTCAGCCTCCCAGAATGCTAGAATTACAGGTGTGAGCCACCACACTCAGCTTCATCCTTTCGTCTTTTAAACCACAGCTTTCCTTTTTAAGTATATAATTTAGTAGTGTTAAGTACAAATATTCACATCACCACCATCCACCTCTAAAAGCTCATCATCTCATCCTGAAACTCTATACCAATTAAAAACTAATTTCCCATTCACTCTCCCTGCACTGCCTAGAAACCTCTATTCTACTTTGTCTCTACGATTTGACTACTCTAGGTACTTCACATAAGTGGAATCACGTAGTATTTGTGTTTTTGTGAGTAGCTTATTTTACTTAGCATAATGACCTCAAGGTTTATCCACATTGCGACATGTGGGAGAATTTTCTTCCTTTTTAAGGATGAATAATATTCCATTGTATGTATATGCCACATTTTCTTTATGCATTCATCTGTCCATAAACATTTGGGTGATTTCTACTTTATGGCTATTGTGAATAATGCTGCTGGGAACATGGATACACAGGTATTTCTTTGAGGCCCTACTTTCAATTCTTTGGATATATACCTACACCTAAAAGTGGAATTGCTGGATAATATGTTAAATCTGTTTTTTTATTTCTGAGGAACTGCCATGCTGTTTTCCTTAGTGGCTATTCCATTTCATATTCCCACCAATAATTCAAAAGCGTTCTTAATTTCTCCACATCCTCACAAACATTTGTTATTTTTTATCTTTTATTTTAATTCTTTAATGTGGTTATAAAATGTATAAAATTTAGCATCTTAGCTGGATGTGGTTGTGTACACCACCTGAAGTCCCAGGTATTCACAAGCCTGGGACAGAAGCATCATTTGAGCCCAGGAGTTTGAAACCAGCCTGGCCAACAGAATGAGACCCTGTCTCTTTAAAAAAAAAAAAAAACCATCTTAACCATTTCTAAGTGTACAGTTCAGTAGTGTTAACTATATTCACATTATTGTGCAACCAATCTCTGGAACTTTTTTACCTAACAAAATTGAAACTCTGTACCCATTAAAAAACAAAAGCCCCATTTTCCCCACCCCTTAGGTCTGGTAACTATCATTCTGTCTGTTTCTATGTATTTGACTACTCTAGAAACCTCATAGAAATAGAATCATACAGTATTTTTCTTTTTATGATTGGCTTATTTCACTTGGCGTGATGTCTTAAAGGTTCATTTGTGTTATATCATGTGTCAGAATTTCTTTTCTTGTTAAGATAGTCTGTGAACACTTGGGTTGCTTCTACTGTTGGCTGTTGTGAATAGTGCTGCTATGAACATAGGTTGCAAATACCTGTAATCCTGTTTTTAGTCCTTTTGCATATGTGTGTGTGTGTGTGTGTGTGTGTGTGTGTGTGTGTGTGTGTGTATCCAGAAGTAGAATTTCTGGATTATATGATAATTCTATTTTAATTTCTTGAAGAATTTTTTTGGGGGGATAGTAGCCATCCTGATGGGTATGAGGTGATCTCTCACTGTTGATTTGTATTTCCCTATTTATTAGTGATGTTGAACATCTTTTCATGTACTTATTTGCCATTTGTATATGGCTGTGGTATTATATGTTCTTTGGAAAAATGTCTATTCATGTCCTTTGCCCATTTTTAAGGAAGCTTCTTGATTGAAATATAACAAGATTAGTCTTTGAGTTTCCTTCCCTTGAGCATATCTGGAGTGTTTTTGTTTTTGTTAGTTTCTACACATAGCATTGAGAACAATTTGTTTTGTTTTTCATTTTGTTTAATGAGATAGCATCTCACCATGTTGCCCAGGCTGGTCTCTGAACTGTCTCAGAACTCCTCGGCTCAGGCAGTCCTTTCACCTTATCATCCCAAATAGCTGGGATTATAGGTATGAGCCACCAAGCTCTGTATCCTGAGCAGGTTTGTGTAGTGACTTACTAAGTCATTTGGGCTGGTAGTTTAAGGACTTTCAGGTCTGACCCAAAATAGACTGTTTTTTCACAGAATAATTAGAGTCTCAGAATTAAATGAGCCTCAGAGCAACCAGTTCAGTGCTCTCATTTTGCAGTTGAGGAAACTGAACCCACTACTTTATCGACCATATCCTAACTCTTTTTTTTTTTTTTTGCAGTTTCTGGCCGGGGCTGGGTTTGAGCCCACCACCTCCGGCATATGGGGCCAGCGCCCTACTCCTTTGAGCCACAGGCGCTGCCCCCATATCCTAACTCTTGTAGGTAGCATTTTCCTTATGTTTATTTATTTATTTATTAATTTTGACACAGAGCCTCAACTGTCACCCTGGGTAGAGTGCTGTGGCATCACAGCTCACAGCAACCTCCAACTGCCGGGCTCAAGTGATTCTCTTGCCTCGGCCCCCCAAGTAGCTGGGACTGCAGGCGCCCGTACAATGCCCAGCTATTTTTTGGTTGCAGTTGTCATTGTTTGGCAGGCCCAGGCTGGATTCGAACCTGCCATCTCTGGTGTATGAGGCTGGCACCTTAGCCCCTTGAGCTACAGGTGCTGAGCCATTTTCCTTATCTTTAAACTTGACTGCCACTGGGTGCAGTGGCTCATACCAGCAATTTTGGGAAGCCAAAGCAGGAGGATCACTTAAGCCTGAGAATTCAAGGTTGCAGTGACCTACAAATGCATCACACAGCATGGGTGACAAAGCAAGACCTGTCTTTAAAAACAGCAACAGGCCAGGCATGGTGGCTCATGCCCGTAAGCCTAGCACTCTGAGAGGCCGAGGGGGAATGGATTGCCTGAGCTCATAGGTCTGAGCCAGAGCAAGACCGCATCTCTAAAAATAGCCGGGCATTGTGGCAGGAGCCTGTAGTCCCAGCTACTTGGGAAGCTGAGACAAGAGAATTGCTTGAGCCCAAGAGTTTGAGGTTGCTGTGAACTGTGACACCATAGCTCTCTAGCAAGGGTGACAAAGTAAGAGTTTGTCTCAAAAAAATAAAAACAACAATAAACCTGTCTATCATTGCCTCTTTTCTCGTGTTCCTACAAGTTTTTTTGTAGCTTAGTAAGTTGATTTTTGTTTATTTATTTTTTTAAGAGACAGAGTCTCACTTTATCGCCCTCGGTAAAGTGCCATAGCATCACAGCTCACAGCAACCTCCAGCTCTTGGGCTTAGGCAATTCTCTTGCCTCAGCCTCCCAAGTAGCTGGGACTACAGGCACGTGCCCCAACACCTAGCTATTTTTTGTTGCAGTTTGATCGGGGCCGGGTTTGAACCCACCACCCTCAGTATATGGTGCCAACGCCCTACCCACTGAGCCACAGGCGCTGCTCAGTAAATTGATTTTTAAATGGTTACAAGGTATTTACATTAGACATGAGATTGTGTGATTTACACTTATCTAGAATTGGTCAGTATTATTTTAAAATTCAAAGATTTCTTTAGAAAACTGTAGGCTTTTTCTTTTTTTTTTTTTAAGAGAAATAAGTATGTGAAATCAAAAGACAGGAAGAAATGCTGCCCTCAATTTAAAGTAAAACAGTTATGTTAATCTTTGGAAATAATTGAGTTCTCAGAATTGCTCATTTGTTGCTATTTAGTCAATGTTAGACAATGCTTTTATAAGTCTAAATTAAAATAAGCTGGCATAGTGTTCTTTTTTTTTTTTGAGACAGAGTCTCATTATGTCGCCCTCGGTAGAGTGCCTCCCAAGTAGCTGGGACTACAGGTGCCAGCCATGCCTGGCTGTTTGTTTGTTGTAGTGCTCATTGTTTGGCAGGCCAGGCTGGATTCGAACCTACCAGCTCCAGTGTATATGGCTGGTGCCCTAGCTGCTGAGCTACAGGCACCCAGCCATGTTCTATCTTTTTGAAATTAAACAGTTTAAAGCTGCCACATAAAAGGGGATTGCTTATGCCCCTGGCAGTAACTGTGGGTGTGTTGGCAGTGGCTTCCTTTTCAAAGATACCAGCTGACAAACCAGAAGTTCAGGATATTTGTCCTTGCATAAAAGATCTCTGGGAAGCTCTTAGTTTTTATTTTCTGCATTAAAAATTTTTTAAATGGTGGTAAAATATACGTAACATGAGATTTATTGTTTTAACCTTTTTTTTTTTTTTGGTAGAGGCAGAGTCTCACTTTATCGCCCTCGGTAGAGTGCCGTGGCATCACCCAGCTCACAGCAACCTCCAACTCCTGGGCTTAGGAGATTCTCTTGCCTCAGCCTCCCGAGTAGCTGTGACCACAGTGTTTTAACCATTTTTAAATAATACGGTTCAGTGGCATTAACTACATTCACACTGTTGTGCAACCATCACCATCTATCTCCAGAACTTTTTCATCAACCTAAACTAAAACTTTGTACCCCTGAGCACTAACTCCACTCTTCCTATTCCTAGGTCCTGGCACCCACCATTCTGTTTCTGTGATTTTCAGAACTCTAAATATCTTGTATAAGTGGAGTCATGTGATGTTTGTTTTCTTTTGTCTACATATTTCACTTACTATAATGTTGTCAAGGTTTATCTATATTGCAACCTCTGTCAGAATATAGGTGGGGCACTGTGGCTCGTGCCTATAATCCTAGCACTCTGAAAGGGTAGAGGTGGGTGGATTGAGCTCAGGAATTCAAGACCAGCCTGAGCAAGAACGAGACTCTGTCTCTAAAAATAGGTAGGCATTGTGGCAGGTGCCTATAGTCCCAGCTAGTCAGGAGGCTGAGGCAAGAGAATTGCTTGAGCCTAAGAATTTGAGGTTACTGTGAGCTATGACACCACAGCACTCTACCCAGAGTGACACAGTAATACTCTGTCTCAAAAAAAAAAAGTCTGAATAATATTCTATTGTGTGTATTACTACATTTTGTTTATTCATTCATCTGTTGATGGACACCTGGATTGTTTTCACCTTTTGGCTATTATGAATAATGCTACTAATGAAGTTGGTGTTAAAGGTTTCTCTTAGAGTCCCTGCTTTCAGTTTTAGGATATTTATCTAGGATTAGAATTGCTGGGTCGTATGGTAGTTCTATTTCCATTGTTTTGAGGAATTGCTATATTGTTTTCCACAGTAGCTGCACCATTATACCTTCCTACTAAAGCGCAGAAGAGTTAGACTGTATCCACATCCTTGCCAATTCTTTTTTTTTTTGCAGTTTTTGGCCAGGGCTGAGTTTGATTTTTTTTTTTTTTTTGTAGAGACAGAGTCTCACTCTCTCACCCTCCGTAGAGTGCTGTGGAGTCACAGCTCACAGCAACCTCCACCTCTTAGGCTTGAGCGATTCTCTTGCCTCAACCTCCCAGGTAGCTGGGATTACAGGCGCCCGCCACAACGCCCAGCTGATTTTTGATGCAGTTCGGCCGGGGCCGGGTTTGAACCCGCCACCCTCGGTATATGGGGC
>CAUYRH010183689.1:0-16855 GCA_963574655.1 Perodicticus potto
TATTTGTTCCCATTTTGTTTTTTACTTCAAAATAAGATATGTACAGTGTGCATAGGAATTTGTTCATAGTTTTCTTTTTTAAACTATAGTCCGTCCCTCCAACAGTCTGAGGGACAGTGAACTGGCCCCCTGTTTAAAAAGTTTGAGGACGCCTGCTCTTAACTATTTAGGCTACTTCTCATTTATTTAGTTCCCTTCTTAAATTGGGAGATTTGTGTATCACTAACTATATCCTGTCTTACCAGGGCAGAGGAAAAATGGTATCAAACATTGATCATGACTTCAGTTACATATTATTCAATGAGTTGGTTTAAAGATATGTCCAGCATTAATTAATACTGGAGTTTTCTTCCATGAAGGCAGGGTACTTTTACCTTCACTACAAAATATGTTCCACAACATTGTATCATGGACTTTGTGATGACCAATGATCTACCTAAGTGTATTATTCCAGTTAAAACATGACAAAATCACCCAGAAAACTGCTGCTTTGTCTGTAACACTGGGGAAACAACATTCCCTAGACCAGTAGACATTTTCTCTAACTTCTGTTTCTCTAACATAGAGGGGAATGCACCAATCAATATCACATTTTGGCCTACTTCAAGCATGACCTTTAAGGCAACTCTGAACCAAGAGTTTCTGTTAACACTTTCACTAAAAGACTAGCAAAATGTTTCTTTGGTTAATATTCTGATTATAGTGCAAAGTCAGAGCTGCAGACTTGGAACGATGTCCTCAAAGGCTGTCAGCCATCTGCATTTCCACTGTATTCCTCCAGCACACAACAGTGAGTCATTCATTCGGTACTTAGCATTTGCTTGCTGCTATCGTTATTTTTACTAATTTCTAAATATATTTTTACATGCCTACATCTCTCTTTTTCTCTTTTTTGAGACAGAGTGCTAGAATATATGGTGTCATAGCTCACAGCAACCTCAAACTCTTGGGCTCAAGAGATCCTCTTGCCTTAGCCTCCTCAGTAGCTGAGTCTATGGACACCCGCCACCATGGCTGGCTAGTTTTTCTAGTTTTAGTAGATGGGGTTTTGCTCTTGCTCAGGCTGTCCTCAAACTCCTGAGCTCAAGCAATCCTCCTGCCTCAGCATCCCAGAGTGCTAGGATCACGCATGCCTGTATCTCCCCTTGCCAACAGCACATCCTTAAACCCTCCCCACAGTGTGTGTTCTGAGCCCTGTCAAATGGCCTGGTGCTGCCTTGGCTCTTGGACTCTCTGGCTGTTAGAAAAGACTCAGACTAAACAGATAGTGGCAACACCTAGATGTGTTCCCTGGGTTGCGCTGTCCCTATGATTATCTGACATCTGGTACCTAATCTGCAACCTGAAGGCAAAAACGTACATGCATAGTTTCTTTTCAAGAACTGTCAGATGCCCTTTGTTGCCTTCAAGGGGATTAGTCTTCACTGATGGCAGAGATGACATGCTGCTAATCCATGTGACACAATACAGTCCAAATCTAGCCCCTACCTGGACGGGAGGATGCACTTCAGCCAGAGAGAGCTATCCTGGAATAGCTTCTAGGCATGCCAAAGAGAGAAATGCAGATATCTCAAAGGCCCAGAAAAGAGCCATGCTAGTGGGGACAGGTAACCAGGACAGGTGGGAAGAGCGTTCCAGGCAGCGAGAACCACAGAAGCACAGGCCTGGAGTTGGGAAACAGTGTGGGGTATATAAAAGGACATAAGAGAGATGGAGAAAAAGAGGGGAAGAAATTACGTGTGCTGGGAAACACTTAGATCACACGTTTCCTCAACCTGTACCAGCCCCCCCCCCCCGCAGTTCCTTTACCAAGACTTACAGATTTTTATCTCTTCTATTTCTCCCAAATATTATTTCCCTCCTAATATTATTACCTCTTCTCCATCCCTACCATTATTGGCCCACTGTAGTAATCTTCTAACCAAACAACAGGGCTTCCACTGTCTAAAAAGAAGTCAGAGAATCACTGCATGTTTAACAATAATAAAAAAAGCCATCTATGGTGTGTTCCCTCCCACCTGTCCTAACCCTCTCCCAGGTGCCCAGGCCCGAGTATGAAGACAGTGGATAACGTTCCCTGGCCGTGCCCTTGGGACCCTGCCCACACCGCTCACTGCCTTTTCCCCTGCCCGTGTGTATGACCCACAAACTCCCATTCACCTGGAACATTCTTCCATCCACAAGGCCTTTGTTCATTCTTTTCCTAGCTCCTTATACACCTTGAAGGTGGCTCTTATCTACTATTTTGTAATTGCTTATTTATAGAGCAGAATATATGTTCTTTAAGGGCAAGGACCGTGTATGAACTGTGTCCTACGGTCAGCATTAAGCACAGCACTTACTTAGAATAGGTGCTCCTGTAATGTCTGTGAATGAGAGACAGAAAGAAGAAAACAGTCTATCCTTTCCACTCCCTCCCCCGAGTTGAATATTAAGTGCAGAAGTAATAACGCACAGAGATCCAACAATACAGTTAAACTCGGCTCGTCCACAAGAAACGTTAGTAATGGATGTGAGGCAGCCCTTCTCTCTGTGGCCAGAGGACAACAGCTACAAGATCTTTGCTGGTGACTGTCCTGACAGTCCTCCTAGGAAGATGCAGGGGAGCCAGAGTTAGGCTGCGGGCCTGACCCCCAGCAACACGAGCCTCAGGAAAGCTGATTGGTGACAAATAGGAGAGAACTATTTGGATTATAATACCATTATATGCCAAGACGATGTCTCTGTAGGACTCATAAACAGTCAGTGCCTATTAAATGTTTACTATTCATACAGCTTTTCACTAAAAGAGAAGGGAATCAGTGAAACCACCCTACTAGCATGCTAATTAATTCTCTGTGTGAAAAGCAGTGCTAATCTCCATTTTAAAGCATCAATCACAGAAAATAAACTGAAATGTGACCAGATTTTAAAATGCAACTTGTTCTAAAATCAGATATAAATGAAAGCGTCCAGGATTTTGTGAGAGGTGATTACAGTGTATACGGTACTATGAAACCCCATTTAAACTCGATCTTCTAGAAAACTTTAAAATACTTTTTCTGGTTTGAAACCGTTCCCTAATATCACCCTTCATATGCTTTCCTTGTCTAAGAAGCTTTGCTCCATAGAAATTTCTCCCAATTTCTAAGCGAAATAGTACAGAATTTCCCAGAAGCATTAGCGACGGTTCCTTAGCAACTGTTGATATGTCTCAAAACAACCTGAGACAATCTTCTCTGAGACATGTAGTCTCTCCCTCTCTCTGCTAACAGAATTCCACAATATGGCACAAAAGATTCGTGCAGCTAAAAATAGCTTCCGACACACATTTTTAAAGTTGACGGAGTCTTAATGATTTAAGGCTTCCATATCGCAGTGTTGCTTAGGTGAGCCTCAACCACAGTATATCAAAGGGCTCTGTGCAGAGAGATTTTAGAATCTTTTTCTTTTTTAATCACACCATTAACACTTGTGACATTTCAGAAATAATGTTTATCGATTTTGGTGTTAGCACTCCCATAAATTAAGTGATGTAATGGACGGAATTATTGTGCTACTATAAAGAACGTGTCATTCAGATTGTTAACTACATATGAAAAAAGAACACAGAGACTCTGGATTCATGTAAAAATAGTCCCAGATCTGGAAAGTAAATGGGAGATGAAGGGAACTGACATATTCCGGTGATGATGGGTCTATCTCTACCATTCCCTCCTGGCTGTTCAATCCAAAACAACTTGTTTAATAAGAGCAAGCTATTAATAAAACAGCAATGATCATTCTGTACCAAAACAAAAAGAAAGATGAAAATAATATATATGAATTCAAGTTTATTCACCCCGACGAAATCAGTATAATGAAAAGTATTAGGAATTGAGAGAAAAACATTTTGAATCTGTAGCAGAAAAGAACCACATGGTACAGAAAGCCAAAATGGTTCCTAATTATCTGGGGGGCTAGAAACTCCCGTAAGGAACATGTTTCTGTCTCCAGCAGATGAGAGCCTGAGTCTAGCAAAAATCTGTGATTGTGGTTTGGAGTGAGGAAAGGTCAAGGTGAAATCACCATGTAATAGGTTGAAAGAATTCCTCTGTGTGTGAGCATGTGCCTGCATGTGTGCCTGTGCACGTGTGTGTGTGCTTGGCGAGAGAGGTAGATTTTCTGTTTTAACATTCCTTATGGGGATATTTTGAGAATTGAAGAAGATAATGCATAAACTACTGCCAATAAACATGCCTTGTACATATGTGGATGTGTGTACATATGTGTATGTATACATACGTACACACATACACATATATATCCCACAATATGTCACAAAATATTCATGTTCCAAAAAATAGCTTCTGACACGTACACATATACGTATGGAGGGTGATACATGGAAGAAGACTGTACTTATACCTCATAAGGTTATTATGTAATACATGAATAACATGACTATGTAAAAAAAGTACTGAACGAACTAATGCACATAAATAACACTGGCAAATGATGAGTGCTTAGCAAATGTTAGCTGGGATCATTATCATCATTACCATCATTCTTCCATTTTATACAGGAGGACATGAGTTTTCAGGGAAGTTAGGTAACCTACCCAAGGTCACACAGCTACGAAGGGGCTGGGTAGAGAATGACATCTGTACAGTTGCAAAGCTCATGACCCTCCCAATTTGACTATAGATCTAAGCATTCTTACAGAGCAGTTGAGTATTTTCCATTCTTAGAGTTGTAGACTCAAATAAATCTAATGGAAACTCCTAATAGCATGAGTTTTATTGGCTAGACATACTGCAATAATCTATTGCTAGGCTAAGATATTTCCTGGTCATAGGGCAAGTATCCAGAAGAGGCTTTTGCTGCAGTGTTTCCAGTCTGTCATTGATCTCCTGTTCTATACATTAGCATTCTTAAAGTCCTGCAAGTTGCTGCAGTGATTAACTTAATTATGTTATAATATTTTAAAATAATAATATCACTGTGGATATTATGAGTAATACTACCATATCCTAACATCAAATCCATTCATTAAAGAATCCATCAAATAAGTCTAGACGTAAGTTAATAATATATGTCTATTCTCTGGTTTGGATAAGAAAAAGGAATGTTACTTGAAAATAAAAGGACCAAAGATTGATTTTTAGTTCATGATATATGTAGTTAATAGTCGTAAGCCAGGGTGGCTCAGGGCCAGAGCAAAATTCACCAACTTGAACCTCTTTTGGTTGCCCTTCCTTTTTACTGTGAAGCAGACAAGGTAATAAGCAGTGGGGACATACCTAGGATCCAAAGGATATTTCTGCAGTTTCTATTTTCTAAATCATCAAGCTGTTCTTTAGTTTTATAGAGCAGTTTTTCAATTGTCAAAGATCTTTCTGCAGAAAGGCAATTTGATTTCTATCCTTGGCTCTTCGATTTTACATTCCATCATTGCTAAACATTGATTAAGCCTGCTGCAGAACACTCTCTTGTATTTGGGTCTTTGAATTCTCAGAAGGTTGTTATTTATTACAATGTAACATTCTGGAAATATTTAAAAAATATGGCCAATACAGGTGCTGTATTTATCAGCGTTAGCTAGCCTTTGTGTTTTGTTTCAAGACAAAATGAGCTGATGTTTCTTACCAACAGGACGTTTAGTTGAAATTTTTAACATTAACATTCTCTTTCTGAGAATATCATCATTAAAAAACCTCAAGGTCTGGGAGCCAGCTTTCTAAAATGGCTCAGTCATCATTTCTTTGTATTCATTGCTTTGTACGATCTTGTTCCCTTGTGTGTAGGCTGGACCCAGCGACTTGCTTGTAATAAACAGAATGTGGACAGAGTGATGGGATGTCATTTCCAAAGGTAGTGATGTCTACCTTACCAGCACTCTCTCTTGCTGGCATTCTCTCTTGCTCTCACTTCCTGGTGCCAATGGAGCAAGCTACCACACTGTAGGAAGAATCTCCTGTGGCAGCTTGAGAGGAACTGAAGCCCACCAACCTTCCCAGTTAAGCCTTGAGATGACTTCACCCCAGAGAGACCCAGCTAACCTGTATCCAATTTCCTGGCCCACAGATAATAAATATTTTAAGCTACTACATTTTGGTTAATTTTGTACACAAAAATACAGAAAAAATAAAAGTTCTAAAATAAATGTCATCATTCATGCTATTTAGCAAATATTTAACAAGAGCCTCTATGTACAAGGCACTTATCTATATCCTGGAAACATAGTGGAGAATGAAACACACGTTGTCCTTGTCTCCCAGGCCTAGCAGAAGATGGTCCTGTGCACTCTTGTCTGGCTAGCAGTTTTCACTGTTGCCCCACAGCTACTTTGATTAGCGGTACCTGCCCTCAGACAAGAGAGCCCCTCCACCTTGAGAGATCCACTCTCCCGCAGGAAGGCCTTTAAAAAGCTGTAGTCTGGTCTGAAAAATTACTCCCTGCTCCAAGAGGACGATAGTCCTCTTCTCAGACAAAATAGGATCCTAGTCATATACTAGATCTAAAAATTAAGTTCACGAACTTGCCACAGCACTATACAAACAACTCAGTAAGGCTTCATAACCTTGGTATATCAGTGTCTCACAGCTGTGTTTGTGTTAACATGCAGCAGTGTCTTTCTGAGTCATGTTCATTATTGCTGTTGCGTGTTTTTGTGTGCCGTCGCAAGAATGTCAGAGCTTAAATTAGAGCAATGAACAAACATTAAATTTCTTGTTGAACTTGGCAAGAGTGGAAGTGAAATCAGGAATACTTTAGTTCTAGTTTCTGGGAATAATGCCATGAGAAAACGACAGTGTACAAATGGATTAAACATTTTTCTGAGGAGAGAGAAAGAGTCACTGATGAAGAGAGGTCATGGAAGCCAGTCATAAGCAGAACTGATGAAAACATTCCAAAAATTCATTTAATTATACATCAAAATCATTGGCTGACTATGAGAAGCACAACATACCAAGTAAATGTTGACAGAGAAACAGTCAGGAAAATCTTAACTGAAAATCTTAGCATGAGAAAGGTATATGCAAAAATGGTCCTGAAGAAGCTCACTGATGAACAAAAGCAAAGGAGAGCTGAAATTTGCCAAGAACTTTTGAAGAGACAAGACAATGTTTGGGGCCATATTATCACTGGTGATGAATCATGGGTATACTAAAGTGACTCTGAAACAAAGTGTCAAAGTGCACAATGAACGTCAGCCAATTCTCTATGACCAAAAATGTTCCATCACTCCAAATCAAGACCTAAAACTATGTTGCTAACTTTTTTGATATCAGAGGAACTGTTAATTATAAATTTTTACCAACTGGACAAACAGTTGACCAAGTATAGTCTTTGGAAGTTGCTGAAGAAGCTGTGTGAAAAAGTTAGACCAAAAGGATCTGAACTTTCCACCAACAACTCACAGCTCTTGTATCACAACAATGCACCAGGTCACACAGCACGGTCTGTGAAGGAGTTTTAGCCAGTAAACCAATAACTGTATTGGAACACCCTCCCTACTCACCAGCCCCAGGACTTTTTTCTTTACCTAAAGAAAAGAAAATATTGAAAGGAAGGAATTTTGATTACATTCAGGATATTAAGGTAATATGATAACAGCCCTAATGGCCATTTCAGAAAAAGAGTTCCAAAATTTCTTTGAAGGGTGGACTGGGCACTGGTTTGGGGGTATAGCTTCCCAAGAGAAATACTTCAAAGGTGTCCATAGTGATACTCAGCAATGAGGTATGTAGCATTTTTTCTAGGATGAGTTCATGAACTTAATTGTCAGGCCTCATATAGGCAATGATACTGTAAACTCAAATTCTTCTACATATGGAGATAAGAATGAGCTCTGAATATATTTTTCTTATATTAAAAAACCCTCATCCCATTAGCTTAATCATAATAGTAATTATAATTGGAAAGCAATTATAATTGTTGCAACAACAATGCAACTGCGAATCTTTTGTAAATTAGTAGTCTTCATCTGCTTCTGCTAAATTATTCCTATCGAGCTTTCAAAATATCATGCATTTAGCTAATTATAATGCCTATTTTTTTTATTCTAGCTTTACCTGCAATAAAAGTTAACTATATTCACATCGCCTTCAGATTCTGTTACACATTCAGTTAGTGGTAAATTTGTATTCTTGAAGATCGGTTATATTTTTTGAAAGGTCTTATTTCATTCACATTTAAGTGTTTGTGGATTATGATATACTCTAAGTATCTGTGCATTAGGAAAAGTTCAAAGATTATCACATAGAAATCTACATGCAGGAGTAGACATCTTCTTCTTCTAGATTCTGGCAGGACAATTAGGCAGAACACAGATATGGCAGGGAGGCAGAACTTCATAATTAAACTGGTGTTATCAATTCCAAATTCATGGGAAGGTCTCTTTATAATACAATATCTATGGCACAAAGTAAAGAAAGAGCAACTCTGCTTTGAATAACCTTTAAAGAATGTATCAATAGGAGCAAGAAATCAGCAGAGATCAGGGGAAGGTCCTCACTTAGTATCGTCCAGAGCAGAGAATTCCTGGAGTATTCACCTACATGTTAAGCACTTGATTTAATGGACAGCATAAAAGACATCAACCCTATTCTCAGAAACCCTACATTCTAGAAGACCAGATAATGAAGTGACTGGTCTAATTGCAGAAACACACATGGACTTGGCCACACCGGGTTGGATGCTACCTCTAAAATCATCTAACCCTTCTTTCTGTGCTTCCAGACACCCCAGATAATATTCTCATTATAAGGTGGCTGCTAATAATTTCCCTTAGTGCTGATCAGCTGACAGAAACGTTCCCATTCCCTTGGTAGTTACTATTTACAATTTTAAATTAATACATTGATATGTATTAGTAGTATTAGTATTAGTATTAGTAGTAGTAGTATTCTAGTCTTCCATATCAGTTAAGAGATTGGTTAGCATTCTCTAGGTTTTGCCCAAGTGGCTGTAAGATGGTCCCAGAGAAAGGCAAGTTACCCGCTAGGACTGGGAGAGGTACCTGAAAGCAGCTTAGGCAAGAAAGAGAGGAAAGGCCAGGACCATAGACAGAAAGAACCAACTCTCAGTCTGGAAGATGATAATTGGCTTCAAGTCCAAAAGGTTAGTTTAAAACAAAAGTTGGCATATGAGGAGCAAAGTCACTATCTTTGAATTAAACGAAGTTGAAAATGTCAAGGAGTAAACAAAGGCAAAACGTTCAGGGCTAAATGAAATCAAAGGCATTGCTAGTTTGGAGCCTGAGAAGCTGGGAGAACAGTGGGGCCCAGTGAGAATGGTGGAGGATTAGAAAAGGAGAAAAATCAACCCTATTTGGACCAATTTAAGTTTGAAATATCATCAAATTATCACATAGGCTGTTTAGATAAACTGGTGTGGAATGCAGAGGAGTTTCAGAGATGAATGCTTAACCTTAGAGTCAGGGACATGAAAGGAACGAGACAGAACCACGGAGGGAGAGAACGCACAGAGGAGGCAAAGTGCAAAGACAGAGCCCTGGAACAGGTCTGATAGAGAATCAAGGAGTGGGACTGTGGGGTCAAAGGGCACACGCATTTACTGATTTTGCCAAATTAACCTCATGGAGGTTGTATCGGGTATGTACATATTTACCCCCAGTCGCATGGGATGAGCGTGGCCTTTCCCCCATGCCCTTCTCAATACTACGCACCTTCAAACTTTTACATATTTGCCAATAGGGTAGGTTAAAAATGGCACTTCTGTGTAGTTCTAATTTGCATTACTCTTTTTTATGATTGAGCTGGAGAGTCCTTTGCAATATTTAAGACACTTGTTGGTACCTGTGAACTGCCTGTCCGTGATCCTTGAAGGGAAAGTGGCCAACAAAAGAGCTGCATGCCCGTGAGAAGATCCTCCATCAGGGAGACACAATGTGAGGAGAGAAGGTGTGAGTGCAGGAGCCACATCCATGAGCGGGAAGAGTGTTTAAGACTCAGAACCCAGGGAGGGCTGGTGATGGGAAGGGCAGGTCCTCTTTCCCCGGGGAGCAGTAGCAGAGGAGGTGTGGGCTCAGATGTCACAGGCTCTAGACTGGTGCTGAGCAGACGAGGTGGCTCTCTTCTCATTACATTGTAAGTGGGGAAAGAAGAGCTTGGAGGGCGGGGTGTGAATATTGCCCCTGGCGAGCGGGAAGATGATTTACTAGAGGAGTAAAACAGAATGGCTTGGCAGTTTTGTGTGTCCTTTACAGTTGTGGTCATCTATTTGAAGGGAGGCTCCACAAGGAGGCTGTGTGATTCTTCTCCAGAGATGTTAAATTGCTTAGGAGAGATACAAGGATACTAAGGAGTTTGAAAGCGAATGACAATGGGCCTGGGCCATGGAAGCCACGCTGGGTGTGGAGGGAAGTGAGAAAGAGGAGGTCACAGTCAGAAGCAGAGGGGTTAATGGACCGCAGGACTCAGTGAAGTTGGGGACTGCCAGCAGGGGAGGGAGGGGATAGGAATGGGGCAGCACCCGAAAGCAACCAGGGGTAGGCGGGTGGTTTGTCTAGCCTCAAAGGAGTTGGCGATTTTACGCAAGGTTGAAGGGCTCCTGAGCCTGAAATTGCAGGTGGAGATGTGTAGGGAGGGAAAGATGCAAGGGGAAGCAGGACCCTCTGGATTGGGCAAAAGTTCATCTGAGGACAACAGATCAAAGTCAATGAAAAGTCAGGAAGTGTAGGGAGTTCCTCCCCAGGGCAGGGGAATTTGAGAGAGCATAGCAAAAGTACAGCAGGGAGGGGAGAGGTAGGAAACAGGGTCAGGAGAGAGGAAGGACCTCAGGAAAACTGGGAAGAACCAGAACTATAGCTGGCTGAGCAGAGGCACGAACATCACAAGCAGAGAATAATCCAGAACCCGTAGAATATATATAATAAATAATAAAATCATAATGCAGTGTGCAACAAGAAGAAATGAGGCATATTTCATAAATGTATACTATATAATGATCCACAGAATAGTAAATTTTGAGCAGATAATATTGCAACTGGTTCCCTTCGGACGTAGGTTTTAGAATCCCATTGTGCACTATGGAAATAAGTCGGTTCAGTGTTTTACAACTGGGAGTTATCGCACTGGAATTAAAACCCAGAAGTTTTCTTTATGATGATAAGCCTCCTTATCTCTACAGGAGAAATTTTAAGTTCTAATTAAACTTCTAAATTAACCTAAATGGAAGCCCAGCTCATTTAATAGAATCCTAGAATTTCAAATTACATGGAGACTCAGATGTCATCTAGTTCAACCAACCCTGTGAGAGAGAGAGAGAGAAAGTGAGGGGAGGGAGGAAGGAAGGGAAGGAAGGAAACAAACTATATTAATCCTCCCCTATTCCAAACTCTTGGATTTCCTCAGTCTCTTCGCAGCATGTATCCTTTACTCTTGTCCTGTCTAAAACCTGACAGCCTCTATGGACTCTGTTTCCCTTGAAGGTTTCTGAAATAGAAACTCAGCACCTTGAGATGGGCAAGTGTTATCTCTTCCCACCTCCAATTCCAAAGCTCCCCTTCCCCACCGCCTTCAAAAGCCCCGGCTTAAATGAGTTCCTTGTTCCTACCAGGAACTAGGACAGCAGGAAAAATTTTAACAAAATGTACTTGAAGGCATCAGAAGAGTTACGGAAACACTGGGGAATTGTAGGTCAAAGAATCAGGAGAAGAAGGAAGCCCAGAGAAGTGAGAGTCACATTTGGCTGACTGCTGATTCTGTAAGTTCAGAGTCTACCCAGGAAGAGGGGCCCCAGTAAACACATAAGGATCTCGGATGGGATTTGGAAGGACTGCACTTCAAAATTAAGGGTACTGAAAACAGATCAGGCCTCTCAGGGACAGAAATCCAGCTTTGAAACATCTTAATCCTTGGCTGGATTAATGTGACCAGAAATTTCTAGTGCCCCTAAGTTAGCTGCCTGCCTGAAGCAGAAGTAAATCTTCTCTGGAGAGAAAAATAACATTTCACAGAGCCTTAAATTATTTCTGTGAATTTTTTATATGCACAACATCTGGCTCTATATAAAAAGAAGCCATCATGTATACATATCTATGTGAAGACTTGACTAAAACCCAAGAGAAAAAACAGACAATAGAAATAACACACAATCCAAATAAAGGAATTATCAGACATGGACTTAACACTTTCATTTATGTGCTCGAGATAAGCTTGAGAATTTTGGTAAGGAACTAGAATTTTTAAAATTTCCTAAATAAAATCTTAGACCTGAAAATACTATATCTCAAGTTTAGAATTCAATGAAAGTCTTTCAGAGCATATTAGCAAAGATAAAATTGGTCAGAAAAAGAAGTCCAGAAGGAAGCACAGAGAAATAAAAGTCAGTGGGTGTGAGGGGCATAACAGACAGATGAGATGTGGGGAAGGGGTCTGACCTGTAATTGGAGTCACAAAAAGAGAGCATAGTGGGACTAGGGCAGAAGCAGAATATTTAAAGATAGAAATGGCTTGTACCCTCAATGAATCCCTAACAATAAAAAAAAAAAAAGGAAAAAAACAAAACAAAAGAAAATTTCAAAAAAAAACACTGCAGCCTTTGGCAGAAATTATTTAAACAACAACAAAAAAAAGACAGAAATGGCCAGATGAGGTGGCTCACACCTGTAATCCTAGCACTCTGGGAGCCTGAGGCAGGTGGATTGCCTGAGTTCAGGTGTGAGAGATCAGCTTGAGCGAAAGTGAGACCCCATCTCTGCTAAAAATAGAAAAACTAGCCAGGTAGGCATTGTGGCAGGTGCCTGTAGTCCCAGCTACTCTGGGAGGTTGAGACATGAGGATTGCCTGAGCCCAAGAGTCTGAAGTTGCTATGAGCTATGATGATGCCGTAGCAGTCTACCCAGGGTGACAGAGTAAAACTCTGTCTCGAACAAACAAAAAATGGACAAAAGTTTTCAAAAACCAAGGAAAATTATCAAGCCACAGATTAAAAGGAAACCATAAATGTCATCAGGACACATGGAAAGACCAGAGTTAAGAGGTATGTGCCTTAGTCCTTTTAGACCCCTGTGATCAAAATGCCATAAGGAAGTGGTTTACAAACAGCAGAAATTCATTTCTCATGGCTCTGGAGGCTGAGACATTTAAGAAAGCTGAGGGCCTGCTTCCTGGTTCATAGATGGCTGGGTTTTTGCTATGTCTTCATAGCAGAAAAGATACATAGCTCTCCGGGGTCCCTTTTATTTAATATAAGAGCACTAATCCCATTGTGAGGGCTCTGTCCTTATGGCTCAATCACCTATAGGCCTTGCCTTCAAATCCCATGACAAGGAGGATGTACAGGTATCAACACAATAACTTGGGCGGACACAAACATTCAGTCTATAGCAATATACAACAGTATAAAAAACCCAAGAAGTAAATCTTAAAAACATCCAGGAAAATATAAAGAAACAACCTTTAAAGAGGCCATAATTAGACAGATAGCTGGATAGTATCATATCTACTAAAGAAATCAAATTTTTTATTAAAAATCTTCCTGTGAAGAAAACTCCAGACCCAGATGGCTTCACTGATTAATTCTCTCAAACATTTAAAGAAGAAATAACACCAACAAAACATAAACTCCTCCAGAAAAAAGAAAAAGAAGATCTCTTCCCAACTCATTTTGTGAAGGTAACATATGCTTGATAATCTAAAAGTGACAAGGACATTGTAAAAAAAGAACACTGCAGGCCAATTTCTCTTATGAATATAATGAAAATGTCGTCAGCAAAATGTTAACAAATGAAATCCAGGAATATATTAAAAGGATACTATATTATAAGCAAGTTGGCTTTTTTCCCCCACAGGAATGCAAGGTGGATTTAACATTTTAAAATCAATCAGGGGTGGCGCCTGTGGCTCAGTGAGTAGGGCACCAGCCCCACATACCAAGGGTGGCAGGTTCAAACTCGGCCCCAGCCAAACTGCAACAACAACAACAAAAAATAAAATAAAATAAAATCAATCAGTGTAATTTACTACATTAAAGAAGTAAAAGAGAAAAAATAATTAGATCATCTCAAAAGATGCAGATAGAGCATTTGATTTTTTAAATAATCAACATCTCAAACATACTGAATAAACTAGGAATAGGAGAAAACTTTGTTCATCAGATAAAGAATACCTGGTAGAAAACCTAATGTACACTTCATACTTAAAATAGTGAAAATTTTCCTTCTGAAATTGAGAATGAGACAAAAAGGCCTGTAGCACACTAACGTGGTTTCAGTAGTGCACTGGCGGCCCTGGACAAAATAAGGGCCTAAGAAAATACAATAGAAGATACACCAGTTTATATAAGCAGAATACTATAAAACAAAGTTAAAATTTTTTTCTCTAAACTGAATTAATGGAAGGATATACTACAGCATATACCGGTACAGTCAATTTTGCAAAAATTTCTGCTCTGCTCAAACTGATCTCTAGGTCTAACTGAAGGGTAAAGTCCCTGTATGATTTTTGTGGAAATTAACAAGCTGCTTATAAAATTTAAGTGGAATTTTAAAGAGCCAAGAACAGGTAAGATAAAGAAAAATTAAGTTAGGAAATTTTCTCTAATTGCCTATCAAGACTTTTTATAAACCTGTAGTAGTAGAGATAGCATGGTATTGTCACAGGAGCAGAAAATTGAATGGAACAGAGAATCCAGAAACAGATCCAAGCATATGTAGAAACTTTGTGTGAGTAAGGGACAGTGTGGAAAGGACAATCTTTTTCATAAATAGTGCTGTGCCAGCTGAATATCCATATGGAAAAAAACTGACATTTGACCCACACTTCATCCCATAAACTAAAACCATTCCCAGTGGCTCACAGGTATAATATGAATAACATAATAAAGTATATAGGTAACAAAATTGTCCAATAGCATAATTAACAGCCATGTACACCTATTTTAAGTTATTACAATTAAATAAAAATTAAAATCCAGTCCCTGACTCACACATTTCCAGAGCTCAATAATCACACGTGGCTAGTGACCACTGCCCTGGACAGTGCAATGTGAACATTTACATCTCTGCAGAAAGTTCCATTGGACAGTGTCAGACACAGCCTATCCTCACAATTTGGGGGCAGACAATTATCTCAAACACCAACCAAAACACAAACCACAGAGGAAGAGATTTATAGATCAGACTACATTAAAACGAAAGACTTTGGATAATCAAGGCACCATTAGGGAAATCAAAAGTCAAACTACCATGTAGAAAAAATTATTTGCTATATATAAATCCATCAAAGAATTCATACCTTAAATTTATGAAAAACTCCTATAAATCAGTTAAAAAGAAAAAAGACAGGTGATCCAATAGAAAAAAAATGGTAGTAGGAACAAACAGTTTCTACATAATAAAACACTATATCAACTTCATTAATTATCAAGGAAATAAAATTAAAACTATAATGAGATAGCAAAATAATTCAAAGGAATGGCTAATTTTTGAAAGACTGACAATATCGAACAGTGGTCAAAATAAGGGAGCAAGTGAAACTCCCATACTGCTAAAGGGAGCGCATATTGATAGAACAGTTTTAGAAAATTCTTTGGTATTCCCTAGTAAAGTTGAAAGTATACATGCATGCTCTGTGATGCATAAATTCTATTCTTGATACATTCCCACCAGAAATGCCTACACATGTGCGTCAGAAGACATGATCATAGCTAAACTTGTGGCGGGGGGACCCAGGTGTCCATTAACAACAGAAAGATAAATTGTGGTGTAGTCATAAAATGGAATTCTATACCATGTAGCAGTAAAAATCAGTGAACTTCTGCTATATGCACCAACATGATTTTCACAAGCATAATATTGTATTTAACCAAAATTCAAAAGAATATTATACAAAGTATATGATTCCATCTGTATAAAGCTCAAAAAATAGGCAAATAACATAAGGCTCTAGCCATCAGGACGATGGTTACATCTATAGGAAAGGAGAGACAGTGACTGGGAATCCTCTATTTCTTGACCTTAACGGTGGCCTGCAAAGGTAGAATTGTTCTGAGATTAGGATCTGTACACTTCTGACTTGTGTAATTTTTGGAGTATATATTATACTTCAATGAGAAAATGTTTTAAAAAATAAGCTCCTTCGATGTACATGCCATCTGGCTGTAATACTTTCTTCGTTTTTACTTGTTGTTATTGTTAGAGATAAAACTCACTCTGCCTCCTAGGCTGGAGTACAGCGCATGGTAATACATGTAGCTCACTGTAGCCTCAAACTCTTCAAACTCTTCAGTTTAAGCAACTATAGACATGCACCACCATGCCCAGTTTAATTTTTTTATTTTATTTATTTATTTTTTTCAAAGAAAGTGTCTATTTGAGAATAGGCATTCAAAGAAGTAAAGGAAGGCAGGCTTTTAAAGGAAAAATGAGAATACCCTAATTGTTTTGAGATAATTATCGCTGGCTACAAGGATCAGTAACTAGGCTGGTGCTGGTCTAAGGTTGAACAGACAGTTGCTGCACAGATGTTTTTGCAGAAGTATTGTTTTTTGTGTAAGTTTGTGATGGCCTTTGTACAAAGTTGTGGTCTTTGCAGTTTTTTGTGATAGTTCTTGTTATCAGGCATTTGTGTATGAGAACTCTTGCTTCATGGCCTTCCCTGGCTCTACAGTATCTTCTGGGTTTTGTTTTGATTTTAACACAAGTGACTTCATCTTTTTTGTTGTTGTTGTTGTTTTCCTTTTGTTTGTTTATTTATTTGTTTTGAGATAGAGTCTCACTATGTGGCCCTCAGTAGAGTGCTGTGGCATCACAGCTCACAGCAACCTCCAGCTCTTGGGCTTAGGTGATTCTCTTGCCTCAGCCTTCCCAATAGTTGGAACTACAGGCGCCTACCACAACTCCCAGCTACATAACATGGTTATTTAA
>CAUYRH010183694.1:0-16810 GCA_963574655.1 Perodicticus potto
TCAAGAGCTTTGTCCTCCACCTCTGAGATTCTTTCTTCTGCAAAGTCTAATCTGTTGTTGACACTTTCTACTGCATCTTTAAGTTCCCTAATTGACTGCTTCAGTTCTTTCAGCTCTGCTATATCCTTTCTATATTCTTCATATTGCTCATCTCTTATTTGATTCTGTTTTTGGATTTCCTTTTGTTTTTTATTTTCCACTTTATCATCAGTTTCCTTCATTGTTTCCATCATTTCCTTCATTGTTTTCATCATCTAAATTCCCTAAATTCTAAATTCTCTTTCTGTCTTTTCTAACATAGGTGGAATCCTCTGCAATAGCTACCTCACAGTCCCTTGGGGGATTTGCTCTGGACTGGTTTTCCATATTGGCAGGATTTTTCTGCTGATTCTTTTTCATGAGTGTTTTCTTTTATGTTTCCTTGCCCTAATTTTCCTTTCACTTCCTCTTGCTCTTTAAGCTGCTGTGCTTCTGGCTTAGGGTTTTGGTGAGTCAGCCACCAGCAGGATTGGACTGAACAAACACACACAACCACTTGCCAGTTCTCTACTGCCTTTGTCCTCCTCATAGGATCCAGAAGTCTCTTGCTGACTCCCTGTTTCCCCAAAGGGATGCTTCTGGGAAGATCCCACAGCCAGAGATGCCTGAAGTCTTCTCTCCCCAGTCTTACTATGCCCAGTTACAAGGCTACCATCTTGCTCCTTGGAACAAATGATGTCAGAACAAATCTCATCTTTTAAAATTTGTTCTTTAAGCCTGAAGTGATTCTGCAGTGTCCCTGATAGAGATACAATCAGGCCTCAGGATTGGAAACAACAGAACAGTGTTTGTCTTCCCTCTTGTCTTGCTAGGAGTTTTTCTCTTGGAGGACAGGAAGACTCTAAGAGAATTTAATGGTAAAACTTTGTGTGCTGTGATGCTGAACTCCATTGTCCACTGCAGTTAAAGCTCTGGGATAAGCTTCTCAGTCTAGGCATCATCTATACATGAAGCTCCATTCCAGCATCTGTACCAATAATTTATCTGATTTAAAATTACATTCTTCCCTGTTGAGTCAAGAACCTTCAAATAGTGCCAGGCACAGAGGCTCACACCTGAAGTCCCAGCACTCCCGGATGCAGAGGCTGATGTGTTGCTTGAGCTCAGGAGTTTGAGGTCAGCCAGAGTAAGAGCAAAATCTTGTCTCTCCTAAAAATAGAAAAAATAGCCAGGTGTTGTGGAGGATGCCTGTAGTCCCTGAAAGGTTACCAAGCCAAAGAAGAAAGATTATTCTGAGGTGTGAGATGAAAGGAAAACAGAGGCCCAGTTTGTGCAATTAAAATCGAGGAACTGTATTTAAGGGTCATGACACTAGGAAGGTTGAGAACCACTGGTTTAGACAGTAAAAAACTTTAATAAGACCAGATAGTTAGAAAGCCATGAGAGTCAGTGAAATTTTCTTAGAGAAATACTGTAGAGCAAACCTATAATGTTAGCATTCAAATAATATTTCCAGAAAAAAATAGAAACTTTGGAAAGAATGCTAAAGACAACTGAAAGAGTGCTATTTAAGATGTATTCAGGTCATTTAATTAACAATTTAAAACTGGGGCATGACTTGGTTAAGAGGTGGTTAAAAGGGAAATAAGGAAAAACAGAACTACCAGCTATCCAACTTCTGTGTTCCTTTTGTTTGGAGTGGATCTTCTTTCCTCTGTGACTACGTGGATAGTTTGCTCACCCAGAGGAGCAACAAAGAAGGTAAAATAACAGTGCAGAAAGGAAGCAAATATCTGAAGGATACAGTGCAAAGAATATATTCTCTTATAAAATGGGGTTCAATGGATGATTCTGTTTAATTTAACCTGCAAACCAAGGGGACATATGTTGTAATCTAAGTCTTTACATCAGCTCTCTATCAGGGTAGTGTCCGTTTATGATTTTTCCTTTAAAATGTAGGTAGGGAAGATAAATATGGTGTAGGCTTTAGCAAAGAGAAAGCCATATTCTTTAACCTGTTGGGTGAGCAGTGGGGAGCTGAAGTCAAGGTACTGATTACAGCACTAACGGAAACTTAGAATATTTCCCTGGGGCTCATTTCAGCTCTCTTTATCCTAGTTTTCATATTCATTAAAAGGATAGACTTTACTATTTCTCCATGACAAGGAAGCAGGTGAACCTTTTCTCTGGAATTCTGAGGCAAGCCTGCAGGAATGGCAAGGGTGGCGTTTCTAGGGCAGGAGCCACATGATGACAGACTTCCCATAAGGATTCAGATTCAGTAAACTGCCCTTAGACTGCTCATCCCTATTCCAAAATATATAAATTATGTAAGCATTAAAGGCTAATTCAACAGCATCAAGTATTAAATGCTCACCTTATAGAAAAGCATTAATACATTTAAGATAAGTTGTCTTCATTCCAAGGGCTGAATGCTACACCTTCAACAATTAAAAACATCTAAATACGTGCCCTTCTACCTCCATAGCAAAATCCCACAAACTTTCTACAACTCATCCTGAATTTCTATCCTCGAATATTCCACAGTAGTGTTTCCTCTTTTTTCCCACTGTTTGGAACTTATTACTTTTAATCATCAGCCCTCAGGACCTATAAGGACAGAAACTTCAAGTGCTTTCTCAATTACCCTTTACCCTATTCCTAAGAATTTATTCCCTGTCTTTTTATGACTACCAAAGAAAAGATTTAACAAAAATTGAGCCATGAACTAGTTCACGATTGTTTGCCAGATACTTCTGAAATTATCTTTAAAATACCATCTATTTATTTCATACTACCAAAAACTTTGTTTAGGAACAAAAAAGTTCTGTGGTGGACTTGAAATGGTTAAACCACCACTCGAGAGTTATTACTCTGGCACTTTAGATTCTAATGGGATCTGTACCGTGGGGACTCTAGGGGAGATCTGGAGACTATCTTGTACTAAGTCAGGAGGGCATTTGTGTGCCTATGCCAACATCACAGCAGCATCAAAGGTTCTTGGAGTTCTTGCCCAGGGGATTTTGAGATTTTATAGGCTGTTTTCCCATTTGGTTTAGCATCTGCTCCCCAAGTGTTCATCAAACTTGTAGCTCTGGTAGCTGCACAATATTTAAAAGAGGGAAAATATAGCCTGACAGTGATCTGTTATTTAGACAAACAACTTGTCTGAGGGACCTCCCCCTACCACGAAACTCAGCCTGCAATTAATCAGATCCTGGGACTGACTCATTCTGTCAGTTTGAGTAAGTCCACAGTCCTCTCTTTCTTATTTCTGAATATCTCTTGAAGCAGAACATTTCAGCAAAGCGGTGTGAGAGAGAAAAGTGAGATTTTTAACTGTATCAATTCCATTTCTCTAGGTGTTTGATCCATCTATTGAGCATGAATGGATCGTATCAGTAGACTACATTTTCCCCCTCTGGAAAATAATTTTGGTCACTGGTTGAAATTAGACCTAGGTTTTCTGTGAAACTCTTGCCCTTGAAAATTTAGTTCAAGGCATTATACACGTATACCATACACACACTTATACATGTATATACATATATAATATGTATACCCTTCTACTGTAAATAAAACTTCATAAATAACAATGTAAAATTAATGTATAATGATTGGAGTTGAAACAGTTATCAACAGTTCCTAAGAAATAATGGAGCACCCTTGGGCTGTTAAATTGCCCCATGGTACACGACAGGTGTGGCTGTTGGAGCACCTTAAGATTATATCTTTGTAAAGAAGGATGAAAAGAGCCTTTGAGAGACATCCTCCAGGTTCTTGTGAAACAGGACTCTGGTAAGCATCTCCGTGGAAACTGACATTATCATCCATTCAAATTCTTAGAGGTTCTCCTTACCAATACTGACACACTCCATGGTATGGTTGTTGGCTTCCAGCCCTTCTGGGCAATTGTCGAGGCACTTTCCAAGGTGTAAGTAAAATCCATTTTTACACTTTGTGCAGAAATTTTTGTTGAAACAGGTATCACAGTCAGCTTTGCATTCTGAAAAAGAAAAAAAGTGAAATTATGCTTTTATTTACTTATTTATTTATTGGTACAGAGTCTCACTTTGTCGACCTTGGTAGAGTGCCATGGTGTCACAGCTTACAGCAACCTCAAACTCTTGGGCTTAAGCGATTCTCTTGCCTCAGCCTTCCAAGTACCTGGGACTACAGGTTTCTGCCACAATGCCCAGATGTTTTTTTGTTGTTGTTATTGTTGCACTTGTCTTTGTTGTTTGAAACCACCAGCCCTAGTGTATGTGACTGGTGCCCTAGCTGCTGAGCTATAGGCACCAAACCAGAAATTATGCTTTTATAATCATAACTATCAATTCTACCTGTGTACAACACAGGCATGTGCAACTTTTATGTCAAACACTTGGGGCTCAAAACTATTTTGCCAAACTGAATTAAGATTCCTCTATAATCATCTAGTTCATGCACATTTATTATTAAATTTCAGAATCATTGTACTGATTGCCTTATAAAATTATTTTATTTATTAATAATTTAATAAATATTATTAACCCCAGAATGTTTATAAAACCAAGAATGTATTTATATTAAAGGATAGTAAAAATGTTTCATCTGAACATTAATAAAATGTACTGGGATGTTTCCTTTGTGCTATTCAACAAATATTTTATTGTCCATAATGTGCCAGGCATTATTTCAGGTATTGGTTGACAGCAGTACAAGAGAAATAAGGCCCAGACTTCACATTGTAGGTTTACATTCTAGGAGGGAAGACACAATAAACAGAATAATCAAATCTTATGTGGCAAATTACAGTAAGCCAGCAATGCTACAAGTGCTTTACAATGTTAAGTCATTTAAACTTTACAACAATTCGATGGGATAGTCACTACTGTGATTTCCATCTTACAGATAAGGAAACTGAGGCTCAAAATGGCTATGTAACTAGTCTGGAACCACAGAGCATACTGGTTTTTGAAACCAGGCAGTCTGGTTCCACAGTGATAAGTGTTCTGGAAAAAACACACAAACAAATAAAAAAAACAGCAAAAGGTAGTGAAAAAATAACAATAGGAAAAGATAGTGAAAGAGACAGAGAATGACTACTAAGGGGAACAGGTTGATTATTTTGGATATAATGGATCATGGACTGCTTCAATGAGAAGATGACATATGAACAAAATGTTCAATGAAATGAGCGGGGCAGTCTTGCGAAGGTGTGGGCAAAGAGCTTTCTAAACTGCCAGAACAGCCAGTGAAGAGCAATCATTGCAAGGCTTGAGGTGGGAAGATATAGTAAGCAGGCCAGTAAGGGTGGTGCCAGATGGTGGAGGTGGAGTAGTAGGAGATAAGTTTGGAGAGATAGGCAGGTATGCGTGTGCTATCTGTACAGAGAAGTGATACTTCCTGATTTAAAGTTTTAAAAGGCCACTTGGTTTACAGGGTAGAGAGTAGACTTTCAGGGTCTAGACAACAGTGCTTCCAATATTGATTTCCAGTCGATAAATAAATGTTTCGTTTGCTATACTGGAATCCTTAAAGCCAAAATAGCTGAAATGATTCTTCAGGTTATTGTGTGTCTGATATTAATGGGAACTCAGATAGAAGTGAAGATTCCAGTAATTCTCTATAAGTTCAATGAGTAATGGTCACGTTCTCAAGCTTTGCTTTTATAATTATAAAAAAAACCCCAAACATTTAAGTGCTTAACATTTAAGTTAAACATTTAACTTTTGGTAAGTTAGTGGTGAAAATTTTCCTGCCCTAAGGGCTAAGTCCATGTATGGTTAAGCCTAATTATCAGACAAACATTTTTATTTGCATAACATCAAGTATCGCAAATATATGAGAGGCCATTTCAACCTGGGAATGTCCCCAAGTATGAGATAAAAATACAATTTTGTGTAGTTACTTACTTGTACACTTATTTATATCTGGATATCGAGTTCCATAATATCCACTTGGGCATGAAGAGAGACACACTCCAATCTGCTTCATGCCAATTCTTTCCAGAACAAAAAATAGTCTGGGCTTACATGACAAACATCCATTGTAATCTGAACACGTTGCACAGCCTCCTTGGCAGCCTTGACTGACGTTAGGATGCACTGGGGAGACAAATGGAAAGGCAAAAACAAAGGTTAAATCATACGTGTAGATATAGAGGTTAAATGACATTTTCTGGGCAGGCCATACATTTTCTATCATTAGCTTTCAATTTGGTAGTAATGCATAAATGTGGTAGGATTCTTTTTCCTACCTTTTTTGTGATCTTGTATTTCCCTTTAGCATATTTATTGTTTTTCATTTCAAAGTTCTTAAAATTTAAATGTTTAAAAAGTAAGAATATATTTCCTCAAAGGACTTATAGACTATACATGTCTAAACCTGATATCCTCACTGAAATACCACCCTGGGAGGTAAGAGACTGGTAATTTTGTGCTCTTTACACATTGAAATTAATACTCATTACAGCAGTTTAGCTTTCCATCTGTATGTTGGATGATAAGTACATGCTTCTCATTTTTTCAGCAAGTAAAACAACATACATTGGGACAGAACTTGAATAAGGACCCTATGTTCTATAATATCTCTTTTCAACTATGGTCTACTAGAAAACACAATTTTAGTTTTTGATTCAGTGTGCATTGATTATGAAAGTATGTTAGCTATTCTGAAACCCCCTTGATGCTTTCTGGAAATATTTCTTCTCATGAGAGGTTAATATTATCAGTTCAAATTGATATAATAGTGAAAATGTAATATTTATCTTACCAGTATTTCCACATGGATAATATGTAACTATTTAGGGTAGTTTATATACAATATTTTTATCTTTGGGGAGGGAAGACATATTTTCTGTGCCCTCATTTTTCACTTACTCAAATTGAGTGTATGTTTGGTGAGAATGGAGCTGTCTACCTTAGGGATCATCACTAAACATATTCCAAAGTTTCCAAGAGTCACCACTGTGTCAGGTCAGAGTGTTCATTAGCAAGTCTGAGCAAATATAAATGAGCTGTTTGGGAGATTTATGTTTACTTAAGATCTTTACCACTTTAAATCTTCTGACTATTAGTTAGTCATCATCACCTACGTGTGAGCTGGTAGAAACTGTTGACTGTGGGGGGGGGTCTCCCATGTAGTTGGTGTTTGAGATGATTTTCTTTTTAATGTATTCTCGACTCAAATATATACTAACAGCTTATCATCCTTTCCGGATGCCAGAAGGGAAAAATGATCCTTTAAGAAGGAAAGGTTGATGCACAGGAGTCTAAAGTCATCTCAAGTGCATTTCCAACTTCTTTTGTTAGTAGTGGAAGAGATAAGCAGTGATAAATCTTGTCATTCTTAAATCTGTCTTTACAGTGATGTTTGGTTGCTAAGTTCCTACCACAAACACAAGTCCCTCCAGGCTCAGTTAGAAGGGGGACCCATAAGACCTAATGGGGTGCAGGGGTTAGCTACAGAGAGGTCATTTGGTTGAGCGGCATCCTCTGCCTGTAGGAAACCATTTCTGAATCAGCCGCAGGAACCACAAGCAGCTCATTCTCATTCCAAGACATTTTGTAAATAAACTGAGGAAATGTGTGGGGGAAGGGAAGTCTGCTTTTCCTGTACATGTTCCTCTGTGGGGTGGGGCAGTCGCATAAAGTGGCACAGGAGGTTTAGACATTATAGGGCCTGGGGGACTTGTAAGTGAAAACTGCTTTCCAAGTAATGGGGTCATTTTTCATGCCAGTAACTCAGCATTGGAGACTTACAGAAAATGTGCATATATTTTAAGTTTGACAACACCCAAAAAAGGAAAAGGGGCAAGGGAGCTCTGTGTGTTCAGAATCCATTTCAAGAAGTAAAGTGTGTAGGTAAAAACTGGTAAAACCTTTTCATGAGAATTGCCTGTGCAAAAGTGGACCTCAACTTCAAAGAAAATCACTCCAGGCTTAGTGGACTAAGTGACTCTGGGTTTAACAAAGGTGGCAGATCAGTCCATGCCAATCTATCTCTATCACTGAAACATGTCTGTGGAGAAGGAACACAACATTTTAATTTTATGCACCCTGAAATTTTTGTCAATTATGATATAACTTTATGTAGGTCAGTTATTAATACAAATATAATTTCCATATTTAGAGCATCAAAACTGGTATTCCTTAAGAAAAATTCATTTAAAAAATTAGGTTTTGATGTTTGGAAACTTCTCCAAGAGAGCTCTGTTTGGGTGTCATGATTGGTAATAGTTTGCACTAAAATTATGAGATGTGCCCAAATACCTTGCTCAATTCCTTTTTCTCTAAAGCTTTTATTGATGAAATGCAGCACGGTCAACGCAGTGCTACAGTAGTTCTCGTTTCTTTTTCTTTTTATACTTTGGCTTTTTAAACAACAGTTTTTCAAAAAATAGATTGAAAAAAACCAAGAAAGACCTGTGTTCCAACTTACAATGAAATTTTCTGCTAGTTTTTACATATATGAACAAATGCTCAAAATTACTAATTATCAGAGAAATGTAAATTAAAACTACACTGAGATACCACCTTATGCCAGTCAGAATGGCCTCTCATAAAGCCAAAAAATCATAGTTGTTGGTACAGAGTTGGTGAAAAGGGCACTTATACACTGTTGGTGGAAATGTACACTAGCACAACCTCTATGGAAAACAGTATGGAACTCAAAAAAAAAAGTAGACCTACCATTCCATCCAGCAATCCCACTACTGGGTATCTCCTTAAAGGAAAAGCCATTTTATAAAAAAAAAAAAAAAAAAGACACCTGCAAATGAGTATTTATAACAGCATAATTCATAATTAGAAAGATATGGAAGTGCTCATCAACTGAGGAGTAAAGAAAACGTGGTGTATGCCTATGTGGTCTTGTTCCCTCCCCACCAAATAATTAAATAGATTGAAAAAAATAAAGCAAATGTTTAAATCTAAGGGAAATTTACAGAGCATACAGAGGATAGAGGAACATGTCTGTGTTTATACATGTATGTATGTACACACACACATACACACCATGGAATACTAATCAGCCATGAAAAGTAATGAATTACCGTCTTTTATAGCAACTTGGATGGACCTGGAGACCACTATCCTAAGGCAGTAACTAAAAAATGGATAAACACCACATGTTCTCACCTATATGTGGAGATAAACAAAGGATATTTGGGATCATAAAGAGCAGTAAC
Source organism: Perodicticus potto (assembly GCA_963574655.1). NCBI lineage: Eukaryota > Metazoa > Chordata > Mammalia > Primates > Lorisidae > Perodicticus > Perodicticus potto. Next base: position 9,152 of record CAUYRH010183694.1, read on the forward strand.
GGACATTGGAAACTACAAAGGAGGAAGGTGGGAGTGAAAGATAAAAATTTACCCACTGAGTACAATGTACACTACTCTGGTGACAGGTACATGGAAAACCCTGACTCCAGCATTATCTATGTAACAAAAACATTTTTTCTATTTGTTTTAAATCAGTAAATTCTGAATATAGGCAATGGATCTGGAATATGAAATGATGACAAACTTTATGTCTTCATGAAGGTTGAAATACTTGGCTGTGGGAAGAGACAAATTGAGACTATGAAGCTCAGATTCCATGAATCTAGTTTATTCTTTTTATGGTTGAGCAGTGTAGCAGCTGCTTTCTTGAATGCTGTATAAGGATCACCCAAATTATTCAGTTAGGATTACACAACCAGATACACATTTCCCAAACTTCATCTTAAGGGAAGAGCTTTAATTTTTATATGAAAACCACAGAAAACTTTGGTCTAGATTGACTGTAACAACCCTTTTAGCCATAAAATCTTGTGATTCTAAGACAGGATTTTACTTTCTCGTGCTTCTTTCGTCTTTCCCCCCTTCTAATACTAACTTATTTTTTATTTATTAATCCTCTTTTTTTCCAAACAATGTTTCCTACTGTTATTTCATATGACCAATAGAGATGATAGTCATCAAGAGGTAGGGGAGTTTACTAGACTGTCTGGAATTTGAATTTAACTTTTAAAACATGTGTTAGAGTTTACCAGTGGCCATGCGGGGCTAGAGGTAAATGTACTTATTTAGCCAAATCGAGAAGACTGGCATGAATTATGCAAATGGTGCTGAAGCAATGGGGAAGATCAAGAAGACTGAAAGCATAGGGTAGGTCTAGATTAAAAAATCCTTTGTGGGTTAGGCCAAGGAGATTATTCTGTTGACATGGGGGGAATTTCAATCCAGTGAGTGATATGGTCAGATTCGTATTAGAAAGGTAATTTCCCTGGCAGTGTGACAAGAATGGAAACTAGAAGACTACTATAGTGAACAATAACAATATAGCTGACAATAACTTACAACATAGCAGAAGCAGCATAATGTGGTGAGGAAGGGATGCATATTCCAGGATATTTAAGAGGTGGAAGCAATCACCTGTCGTGACTAAATGAATGTTGATTGAACAAGAAAGGATTTGAGAATGTGTTTCTATTTGCAGCCACTGAGTAGAGAGAGGAAGAGCTACCAGGGGGATAGAAGCCTGAAGTTGGAGGGTGGGGCAACATGCATAGAATAAAGAGCTATAAATATAAACATGGCTTGGAAATACTAACTTTGCAGATTTCATAAAGTATCAAGGAAGTGATGGTTAATAGAGGGACTTTACTTTGAGGGGGCTGTTGGAGATGTACATGTGAGTCTCTGATGGTGGTAACTTACTTTAAAAAGGCATCATGAAATGGAGACATGCTGAAAATGACAGAAAAGGAAAGATAATCCAAAATAAGGGACATTCAGTAAGAGGGAAAATGTATTATTTATCAGCAGATTTTTATAATACTTCGAATTTACTTATCACTTTTGCTTTCAAAGCATGGATCATATAAAAAGCTAAATTATCTGTGATTAAGTATGTAAGTAAGTAGAAGCTGTTAAATTTATTTATTTTGAAACCCCAAAGTAGGACTCTAAGAAATGCTGTAACTTACTGAATAAATAGTTTGGAGCAAAGTTTAGAACTTAGATCTTTGATTTCGGGTACTTATCTCTTTCTACGTAAATGCATAACAGGGGACAGATATGAGTGAGAAGACAGACGTAATTCATGAGAATTTTAGATTGGGACCTTCTGATCACAAATATGTTGTATACACAGTAAAATTTTTTATGTTTTTCTTTAAAATTGAGGAAGACATAAGTATCTTTTCTTAACTTATTTATGAAGGTTAAGCATATGAAAAGAGTGTGTATTTGTTCATAACTTAAATCTATTTGCAGAGTCTGAACTGAAAACATCCCCTGAGTGAGGCCTTCAATTTCTCCAGCTATTAAACAAGCCATTCCTACTCTTTATCTGATAACCTTCAACTTGTGATAATACAACCAATGGAATAGTTACGAGGGGACATATACTCATGAGTGTTAATTCAATTTTGATAAAACATCCAGAACATGGAATTTTAAATGGAACAAGAATATCTGGTAAACATACAACCTTTGGCTGCTTGTTTTCAATGTTTCTGATATATCCAACCATATACAATACTGGAAACTAAATCTGTTTCCATAACAATTTAAGTGCAAGTTTCAAGGATTTGCCTTACGTTAATATCCTTCTATGAAAATCAATTGCAAATGTGCTATTATCTATTGTAAATTGCTATGTGAAAGAAATCTATTATCGCTTAGTGCCAATTACCTCAGATGGTCATTTATTCATGGCTGAGAATTTCCAGAAATACAAAATTCAGTGGACTTTAGATTAATAAAATAGGTTTAACTGAGTTCAAATCAGTACCAACTATACAAAAATAGCTTATTGATTTTGTAATTTCATTAAAATCTAATAGGTTCAAATTTGGTAAAAGTTATTTTTAACTACAAAAAGTGATACAGAGTCCCCCTACGGGATTTTTGTTCTCACAGCATACACTGTTTGCTCTTCTGTACACAGTGGCCTTAAGAGACAGGATATACTTAATGGGCACAATTTAAGGGTATATGGCACACCTCCTGGGTATGGGACACAATTGCCACAGGGACTTTCCCTAAAAAATACAAACCTGGTAACCTTTTGTAACCTAATGATTTCTACCCTCACATTAACATGAAATTTTAAAAATAAATAAAATAAATCAGGAAAAATAAAAGAGATGGGACATAGAGAAGAAACCAAAGAAATTTCATAACCAAAGTTATTTTTACATCTGTTCTTTCCTCCATGCCTTCTCTTTTTACAAGTATGTTCACATTGATTGTATAGTTCCAAGGGAAGGGGTCTGATTGGTTTGATAATTTCTTCATAATTTTATTGATAATTCCCAGCTTCTACATAGAGTAGCTATTTATTGAATAGGTTCTTAATAAACTGTTTTTGATTACTCAGTGAATGAAGGGAGTACATATAATAGAAGGAATAAGCTACTTTTGTGTGTTTTTAAAAATAATAATTCTGTTAAACAGTAAGTGCTTGATAGAAAATATCTATAATAATTGATTTTAAGTGGGCTATGCCTATGAATATCTGGTAAAGAAATCATGTTCCAAGTTACATACATTTTGAGTGCTTAATTATACAATAAATCATTCAAAATAAAATAATCACAGCTTTTGCAGGTATTATTTAATTCAATAATCTGTTCACCTAAAGAAAACATGAGGTTCTTTGCCTAAGTTAGTATAGCACATTTTTACCATATCTTGGGACTGGATTGTTACAGAGTCTTATTTATGTTTAGAGTAATGTTATGGTTACTGAAAATTAAGAGATGTTTTGTGGTTCCTCTGGAATATTTGGCAATGTTCAATTTAAGAAAAATATAATGTTAAAAATTTGAATTACTTGGCAGTCTCTTTCAAATTTTGCTGGGCTAATCCAAAAAAATATTGCAAGTCTACGTTTCTTATTTGCTCCTTAGTTAAAGCTTACAAAGTAGGACTGACAATGGCACGTGTTCCCCAACCATTCAGGCAATTTGGGGGAGTTAGATATAGACAGTGAAATATATCCAAAAGCTTTTTTTTTTTAAATTTTCTTACTGAGCCTGTTCTTCTGCTGAATGTATAAAATCTTTTTTGAATGAATATAATTACTTATTGGTATATAGCACTCTTTTATGTTCTGAAACTATGGGATCTGGATGAATAGAAGTCTATATTGTATTTTTGATTAAACATTTGTTGAAAGAGCCACATGTTTCTATGTCTGAGTATATATATATGTATATCTTGCTATTTTGAAATACTGTCTATTACCTGATGATTTTAATGTTGTTATGTCATTAAACATTGTTAATCATTAAATGAATTAACATTCACCTGTGGTATTTAAATATGTATATATGTGTGTGTTTCCATATGAATGTATATACATATATAAACACATTGACGCATGTATACACACACGCATGTGCACACACACCTCCACACTTACTCTATTAGGTCTTTTACCAAAGGCACAAGCACAGGCATTAATTGAACTGTAACAGCTAAGAGAACAGTCTGTTGTATCTTTCGTTCCACTGAATCAACTTCTAATCTGAAAGTTTCTGACTGCACCCATGGATTCACAGAACTCCTAATAGTCTCAGAGAGGAATGTATTCACGAGCTGCTGAATACAGCCCCCTTGGTGCTCCACCATTATCATTATGTGGGGAAACATACTATTTTTAATGGGCACGATTTCTCTGAGAACTTGGAAAGTCTTTCTTTTTCTCTTACTGAATAATAATTTCCTGCAGGGAGTCTAATATTTATATTCTATAAATACTTCCAAATAAAACCACAGAAATAAGACAAACCTAGACTTAAAGAGCAATTAGCTAACTTTCCACTAAAATCAAGTCAACTCAAAATATAAAGAAAATGGCCAAGAAGTGATGGCAGCTGTAGAACCCCTGAAATCTAAGATATGATGAATATTTGGTAGCTAGATGCCAGTTTGGTGGCCCAGGGCTATGCTGCATCTGACCACATGCTATGGAATCAGGATTTGAAATGAAAAATAGACAAAATTGGGTTTCATTATATTTGTGAAGACTTCCTGAGGAAGGTTTTCAACAAAATTCTCTGAGAGCTCACAATGTGCCCAACACTACATGTGATGCAGAAAATTCAGGGGGAAAAAGACCACCAAATCCTGATGTTAGTCAGTTAATAATCAAGTAAACAAATAATAATAATAATTATTATTATTATTTGCAGTTTTGGGCCAGGGCTGGGTTTGAATCCACCACCTCCGGCATATGGGGCTGGCACCCTTCTCCTTTGAGCCACAGGTACCACCCATAAACAAAGAATTATTAAAGAAGGGGAGGAGTGTTGTGGAGAAAATAAACAGGTGGATAAATAAGGCAGAGAAGGACTCTAGGAACATCTTTAAATATGGTGGGCAGGGGAGACCCTTTACTGTTATTGTTTGGTTGAGACTTGGAGAATGCAGAGAAGTCAGTCATGAAAAATGAAGGAAGAGCTTCTTAGGAGAGTGGCAGACTGTGGGGGAAAAACAGCACATGGGAGCCAATGGGGCAGCAGACTGGGAGTGACAGGACATGATTAGACAAGGGCATTGGACTTGGGTCTTTATGGGCCAAGCTAAAGAGTCTAAGTACATTTAGACTCGGTATTCCCAATATCAGAAGGAAAGGAAAAGACCAATTTCGCCCAATAGTTATTCACTTTAATTTTTGTTAATTTCATGGATCTTGGACCTTGCATCTTGTATCCCATGAAAATATGCTTTCTTATTAACTTTTATATCAGAGAAGAATGTTCCAGCTAGTAATGAACTTGGGAATTTATATCAAGATTCCACTCTTTGAAGACACTGTGCATTGACTGACATGTTCTTTGCTCTTGGGAACATTTCATTTCTCCTCTGTTCCTCCCCATCTTCCTCTAGCAGTAATTTTAGTTTCCTTCAAGGTTTTAAGTGTTCCTTTAGTTTTACTGGAATGTGTGTGTGGGGATAGATGAAGAGAAACAGGAAAGTTATGAAATATATAAGGGGTCATGAGAATGAAGAAAGAATGAGAAGAAAAAAAAATGGGGAGGGGCAAGATGGCCAACTGGAAGCAGCTTCCGACAGAGGCTCCTGTCCAAAAGGAAAGATAACTCCAGAAACTGCCCAATTGAGCTGAAGACTTGGAGCCCAGTCAAAAGAGAGAGAAGTGATAACTGCAGGTCACCTCTGAGGCAAGCTGTGACTTCAAGAAACCAAGCTTCAGGCAGAAAAACTGAAATAAAGTTTTCTACCATTCTGAACTTCCAGGACACCCTTTTCCCCTTACCTGGCACCAGAAGCCTGACCTCTGCTGAAACTGAGGGAAGAGAACTTGAGCAGCATCCACCCTCCCTATCTGCCAGACCAGGCGCCCACCAGGTAAGAGACTCTGGGGCCCCAACGAGCCCCTGCGACCACCCAGGCCAGGGATGCTGCCGGGACCCCTGAGGGGCTCGGATCAGTGCCCCACCAGGTCTCAGCCTGCCGCTTGCAGCAGCCAGGAACTCTGCCGAGCCTTGGCTCACCACCAGCAGAGGCCAGGAAGTCTAACAGGTCTCCCGTGGGGTGCCGATTTGTGTCCTGCCTGGCCTCGGCTTGCAGCCTGCTGGACCCTCCCCCCAACTCCGATCTGTGCCCCAGGCCCGCCACCCGCAGTGGCCAGGAACTCCACTCAGCCGGGACCCTCATTCAGCCTCCATTGGCACTCGGCTGGGCCTTGGCCTGCTCCCAGTAGTGGCCAGGAACTCTGCTAGGACTCCTGCGTGGTGCGGATCTGTGCTCCACCCGGCCTCAGCCGCCCACTGAGACCTCCAGCTGGCTCCAATCCCTGCCCCAGGCCTGCTGCCCACAGCGGCCAGGAACTTCACTCTGTGGGACCCACATGTGGCCCGATTGGCACCCCGCCAAGCATTAGCCCTCCACCAGCAGCGGCCAGGAAGTCTGCTGGGACTCCCTTGCAGTGCCCATCTGTGCCCCACCTGGACTCAGCCTGTCCCCTGCTGGGACCCCCGATTGGCTCTGATCCATGCCCTCTGGGACTTGGCCCTCAGCATGCAGCATTCAGGGACTCCGCCAGGCCTCGGCTGGCCACCTGGCCTGCTGTGGCCAGGGACTCTGCTGGAACCCCCCATGCCGGGCATCTTCCTGCCACACACAAGGGCCAAGGACTCTGCCAGGAACCTGCCAGGCCTCCGCATGCCTGCCTGGGCCAGAAATTCCGGAAGCCACACAACCCACCTCTTTCCCTACCCTCTCTGCCTCTGAACAGTCCTGGCCATCTGGTCAGGGACTCAGGAGGCTGTGTGCCCTGTGCCCTCCCTCCAGAGCCCTCCTTCCAGCCAGAGACTGCTGGAGACAACGGGCTCCCTTTGCAAAGGCCACCAGGTGCCCCCTCCCACATCCTGCTGCTTGATCTGGGTGTGCCATACTCTGGAGCTGCTCCCACAGCCAGAACTCCCTGGGTGGGGAAGTCCCAGAGGACCTACATAGGGTCACTCCCTACAAAGATCCAGCAACAACAGAGTGATCCTGCTGGGGTCTGATCTGGAAGAGACCCCTCCGCAACTCTGAGGACGGTCATTGGCAACAGTGAAAAATAATCATGAGGCAGAATCAACAGAAAAACTCTGGCAATATGAATAATTAGAGTAGATCAACTCCCCCAAGAAACGACAAGGTAGATACAGCACAAGATCCCTTGCATAAGCAAATGGCTGAGATGTCAGAAATCAAATTCAGAGTCTGGATAGCAAATAAGAACAGCGGAATGGAGGAGAAGATGGAATTAGAATTTTAAGCAGTAATCCAAAAGATGACCCAAAAGATGTCTCAAGAATTCAATGAATTCAAAGACAAAATGACCAAAGATTTTGACACATTGAGACAAGAAGTTGCAGCCCTCAAAGACCTGAGAAATACAGTAGAATCCCTCAGTAACAGAATGGAGCAAGCAGAAGAAAGGATTTCTGACATGGAAGACAAAGCTTTCAAATGCTC
>CAUYRH010183695.1:0-15953 GCA_963574655.1 Perodicticus potto
GTGGGCGCCTGTAGTCCCAGCTACTTGGGAGGCAGAGGCAAGAGACTCGCTTGAGCCCAGGAATTGGAGGTTGCTGTGAACTGTGATGCCACGGTACTCTCTCCAGGGTGACAGCTTGAGGCTCTGTCTCAAAAAAAAAAATAACCATAACATAAATCAGAACAGTGAATAATTTCATTAGCTCCCCCTCTAAACGCCAAGAAGATGTTCTCTAAAAATGACATATTAGAACACAGATCTGCTACTGAGCTACCAAAACAGAAGTAATAATAACTGCAAAGCAATTGTATAGGGCGGGAAAGATTCTAAAGACAGAAAGATTGTCCAAGCAGCTGCAGTATATCAAACTGAAAATAGGACAACATGACCAACAGAAACAGAACAAATATTACAGAAAAACCACACAAAAGTTCAAATAATATGGCTTAATCATGGAATGCTGTAAAATATTAGCAAGTGACACATCACCCTGGGACATAGTGATCAGCTTCATATAGGCATATTTATGTTGCTGACTTGAAAAAAGGCAGGACTGAAATCATTAATACTCAGCATCAAACAATACTCTTTTCAACCTTACCTATCAGGAAAAAAAATACATCTCTTTCAAGAAAGAGAAAACAATATGGCTTCATCTCAGGCAGTTAAGTCAGCCTCTCCAAACCTCAATTTCTTTCATTTTTAACAATGACTCTTAACTCCTCTAGAATTGGTAAAAGCAAAAATTTTCTGAAATTTATCAAACTAAGCTACTTGTAAAAACAACAAAACCAAAAAAACCCTTCAAAACCTATTTGTATTAATTTCCTATTGCCATTCTAATAAATTCAAGATGTCAGAAGTTCTGCACCAGCTTTACTAACCTAAAATCTAGATGCTGGTAGGGCTGTGCTCCTTCATGAGGAGGTGAGGGGAGGGGTCTTAACTTTTCTCTGAGGGCGGGTAGCGTGGAGGGAGGAGTCTTAACTGTTCTCTGAGAGGCTGCCTACATCCCTTAATTCAGGGCCCTGCGTCATTCAGCTCTCTGCTTCTCCATTTTCACATCTCCTCCTATGACCCTCTATTATCTCCCATCCATCTAGTAATTACCTTGCTCACCTGGATAACACATCTCAGAATCCTTAATTTAATGATGTCTGCAAAATCTTTTTTGTCACATGAAGTCGCATACTCATAGATTCTGGGTATTGAGACATGGACATTGGGAGCAGAAATGTCATGTAAATCATAAAAAGATGAGAGAGAGACAGACCTGTAAGAAAGTTCTGGGCAAGTAAAAAAATGCAAATTTGGACGCTCATTTAATTCATTAATAGTGTTTTTCAAAATACCTAATATTTTGTCTTCAGGTCTTTGATAAATTTTCTCCATGTTAAGCATATTAATAAGTGTTAAAGCCAAGAATTACTGAACTAGAGAATAGAAGCCTCTTACTATTTTTTTTTTAATCACAATCATCTGTATCCCCCAAGTTTCCTTAAAAGTCAGCCCAAATGTCTTAAATGGGTAAAATCACCACTGTGTCCATGACATGGTCACTTTCTTGGTATAAATCACCTTCTAATCATCCCAATTCAAAGGAATATAATCTCGGCTCAGCACCTATGGCTCAACGGGCTAAGGCGCCAGCCACGTACACCTGAGCTGGCGGGTTTGAATCCAGCCTGGGCCCGCCAAACAACGACGACTGCAACCAAAAAATGGCCGGGCGTTGTGGCGGGCGCCTGTAGTCCCAGTTACTTGGGAGGCAGAGGCAGGAGACTCGCTTGATCCCAGGAATTGGAGGTTGCTGTGAGCTGTGATGCCACAGCACTCTATCCAGGGTGACAGCTTGCGTCTCTGTCTCAAAAAAAAAAGGAATATAATCTCTCAAAAACTGATCTAAATGACTTTTTCTTCCAAGTTAATTTTATTTAGATTATTGTACAACACCCCTTTCATTTGACCAGACATAGATTTCAAAACTAAGGAATAAAAATAAAATAGAAAATAACATTTAGCAAGTCTTATTTTCCCACAGAGAAAGAACACTAATCTTAATCGTTTCGGTTTACTTCCCAAAGGAGAACTTTCGATTGTCAAATTGCAAATGTTCGTCCATACACACAATTCTTAATACCAATACCAAAATAAGTTGAAAAGAATATCTTATAATAGACCCACTGTTAATTTTTGTTAAAATGAACAAAATGTTGGGCCTATATACCAGAGGTGGCAGGTTCAAACCTGGCCCTGGCCAAAAACTGCAAAAAAAAAAAAAAGAACAAAATGTTAGTAAAACCAAATACACATTTTTTTTTTCTTTTTTAGAGACAGAGCCTCACTTTGCCCTCGGTAGAGTGCCATGGCGTCACAAAGCTCACAGCGACCTCCAACTCCTGGGCTTAAGCGATTCTCTTGCCTCAGCCTCCCGAGTAGCTGGGACTATAGGCGCCTGCCACAACACCCGGCTATTTTTTGTTTTTTGCAGTTCGGCCGGGGCCAGGCTTGAACCCGCCACCCTCGGTATCTGGGGCCAGCGCCCTACTCGCTGAGCCACAGGCGCCGCCCCAAATACACATGTTTTTAATAATACAATCCAGGTTTTAGGTATTTCTACAGTTACACCTGGCATGCTAGAGTGAATAGCTATCATATTCTACAGTATACAGGTTTCTAGCACAGAAGCCAAATACAACTGGCATCAATATGAACAATGCCTTAAATACTGATTTTCAACACAAATTACAAGAAAAAGGAATATATTAGATAAAATATAACAAAATTTTTGCAAATATATTTTCTATGTTTTAAAAATCATCTAAACTTTTAGACATAACAAGATTTTGAAAGTACAAGGTGTCCCAAAAGTCACCCTTAAAATTACCATATATAGGGAAATGGGAAATTGTAGCTACATGTACCTTTATTTACAAAATATTCATTACAAAATTGCAGGAAGAACGAGGACCAAAGATTCCATTCTTGGCAAGGGAAAACACCCCCAGAAAAAGGGAAAAACAGAAATAAGCTGAGCAAGGTGGAATAAAATCAGTTTAGCTAGCTTACTTTTAAACCAGCAGCTAAATCACTTATCTGAGCAGGTCCTGCTTTTACTAGAAGCCTGGATTGAAAGGGATACAGCTTGCAAATACCCCTCATGGGTCTATAAACACTCTGAAGAAATAACGAACCTAGAAGAAGCTAAGTGCAAGGCCTGGGAAGGAACATTAACCAGGCTTACCCCTGTCCACTCAACAGTCAAAGCAAATACCCATTGTGGGGATTTGTATTATGGCCAGGGCGGAGATTCAGGGAATAGCTCAAGCCCTGAAATATAGGCAGGAGGGCTTGTACTCTAATCACAGAGGTAAATGCCGTCAGGTAGAAATCAGAAGAAAATTCTTCTCTTCCACAGATTCTTCAGAGGAGAATGACACTGTGTCTGCTCCACAGAGAACTAGAGGGGATTAACCTTCCCCAAGGAATCTGTGTGCGTGACCACAGACAGGAGGCTGCCCCCACACAAGGCTCCAGTTTCAGATTTCTCAAGGCTGCTTAAACCCTTAAAGTTAATAATTATAGACAGAGTAAGAACTAACATGCTTAGTCACAGAAACTGCAGACGCTTCTGTTCCCTTCCTCAGCTTACCCTCTGGATTAAATGAGAAAATAGCCTTCAATAAAAGCTGAGTGGAACACTCAGGGCCTCTCACTAGAACCCCACAAGCTAGCAGTGGTCCCCTATGTTCCCACCTTTGAAAACTCTTATTCTGCATGTCCATTTTTTATCTCTCACTTTCACTGCTTTTAAATTTATTTTTGATCGTTGCCAGTTCCACAGGTCTTAAAGGACCCTGCTCCCAAGGTAGGACCCCAGCCCAAAATTTTGCAAAGAGGTGGCCAACACATATAGAATTATTTCGTAAAATTTTATAATGAATATTTTGTAAATAAAGATACATTTAGCTACAATTTCCCATTTTCCTATGTATGGCAGTGGCTTTAGGGGTGACTTTAGGTATACCTTGTATAACAAATTTTGCTTAGGAATAATCATGATCATAATCCTCCTGATCCCACTTCAGTTTGCTACTAAATAAATGTGTATCCACATACACAACTCTTAATACCATACCCAAAAGTCAGTGATTCTCAACAGGGCACACCACTCCACAACGCAGGTCACCCTAAAGATCTGGAGGACCAGGAGGCATTACTGATTCATACATTCTCTACAGTGACAGTTGCTCACACCACTGCTATCGAGGATGGGCAAATGAACATTTCAGCATAAAAATTCCAGTTTCATCATGCACTTCTAAGTTTAATTATTTTCCCTACACCTTCATCACCCCCATAAAAATCTCACCTCCTTCCATCTTCACTGACAGTACTGGACAAAGCTAAATAAAAGAAAGATGCAGCTAGTGTTTAAGAAGCAAGACAAAATGCCAATTAGAAAGCAGTGGGTCCTGGCTCTGTGCCTGTGGCTCAACGGGCTAAGGCGCCAGCCACGTACACCTGAGCTGGCGGGTTCGAATCCAGCCTGGGCCCGCCAAACAATGATGGCTGCAACCAAAATATAGCCGGGTGTTGTGGCGGGCGCCTGTGGTCCCAGCTACTTGGGAGGCGGAGGCAGGAGACTCACTTGAGCCCAGGAGTTAGAGGTTGCTGTGAGCTGTGATGCTACGGCACTCTACCCAGGGTGACAGCTTGAGGCTCTGCCTCAAAAAAAAAAAAAAAAGGCAGCGGGTCCAGTGACAAATGATTAAAACATCTTCAAGATTTTATTTCATAGGCCAGGTGCAGTGGCTCATGCCTGTAATCCTAGCACTCTGGGAGGATCACCTGAACTTAGGAGTTCCAGAGCAGCCTAAGCAAGAGTCAGACCTCATCTCAACTAAAAATAGAAAAATTAGCCATGTGTTGTGGTGGGTACCTGTACTACCAGCTACTTGGGAGGCTGAGGCAGAAGGACTGCTTGAGCCCAGGAATTGAAGTTGCTGTGAGCTATGATGCCACGGTACTCTACCCAAGGTGACAGTGTGAGACTCTGCCTCAAAAAACAAAAATTTAAACTAGCTAGGCATTGTGGCAGGCACTTGTAATCTCAGTAACTTGGGAGGCTGAAACAAAAGGATCTCTTGAGCCCAAGAGTTTCAGGTTGCTGTGAGGTATAACGCCACAGCATTCTACCCAGGGCAACTGAGAATTGTCTCAAAAAAAAAAAAAAAATTATTATTTGATAGAACTCTAGGTACAGTAAACACAAAGAATAATTTTTTGAAATCAATTAAAAGTAGGAAGATGAAGAAATTAAAGGTAAAGAAACCTGACTCCAGACTATGCATCATCTTACACCATTAGGTGATAAACTGAAGCTTCCCAACCCTCTCCAATAGGACCCTATCACACCCCTGGCAACCAGAGGAAGCTTAAGCTTAAGCCCCAGATAGTCTGTAAAATGAAAAATACAAAAAGCTGAAAAGGCAGCAAAGAATCTACAAATTCAGGAAAGGAGTAGAATATAGGTCAATTTCAAAAAAAAAATATATATATATATTCATTCATTCATTGATTTAAAAACACATGACTGCCTGGTATAAAAGTAGCAGGTGCTGACCTACATACTAAGATGCGGCGGTGAACAAAACTTAAAATTCCTGGCCTCCGTGAAGCTTAAATTCTAGGGGAGAGAAAGAGAGACAGGTGATAAAAGACATAACTAAATACATTATAAGGTAACATAGTTATGAAGAAAATTAAAGATGGAGGCATGAATAGTGGACATAGTTAAAACTTGTCAGGGAGAGGTAGCATTTGAGAAACTGAGGGAGTAATTTAGCAAATTCTGCAATCGTAAGAGGCAGATGAGACAACAGGTACAGAGGCCTGAGGCTTGTTTACAGAAAAGTGGCTGGAGGAAAATGGAGCCTGTGGAGGACAGATGATGAGTTCAGAGGTAAAAAAATATACAGTTGATACCTTGACACCATAGGGGTTAGGAGCACCAACCCCCATGTAGCTGAAAATCTGCATATAACTTTTTGACTCCCCAAAAACTTGACTACTAAAATCCTACTACTGACCAGAAGCCTTACCAAAAACATAAGTAATTAACACATATTTTGTATGTGTTATACATGTTATAATACACTGTATTCTTACAATAAACTAGAGAAAAGAAGATATTACTAAGAAAATCATAAGAGACAATATATATTATGCAATAAGCATGACTAGATCATGGTAACAGACTTCAACCTCACCATCTTATGCTGAAGAGGAAGAGAAAGGGTTGGTCCTCTGGTTTTAGAGGTGGCAGAACAGCGGTATCCAGGTGGACCCACACAGTTCAAACATGCAGTGTCGAAGGGTGAACTACATATGGGAGAGGGGGGAGTACAGGACACAAAGTACATAAAAAGTGTTTTTGAGGGTGAAGGAACTAAGAAAATTTCACCCCAAAATATGATTCCTTAGTATAAAGATTATTTTGAATTAAAGGAACTTTGAAGGAAGGCTTTCCTCTATGTACCTAAAATTTTAAAGGGCTGCTAGACTCTTCTTATCACATGCTAAGAGACCTATGATAAGGTCCTTTGAACCACAATACCTGTCTCTCAGGTTAATTCACAAATCAATCTGCTTCCCCTCCATCTATCCATCTCCCCTAGCAGCCACTTACTACACCTATACTTTCCAGTTTCTCTCCCTCCCTCCCTTCTAAAAGGCATCTTTAAAAGCCACTGACTATCCCTGGGACTTAGGGAAATCATTCTTGTGGTTCTCCCCACGCACATGGCATTTGGAAATAGATCTTTCTCTTAATAATCTACCATAACTGCGAGTTACCTTTTTTTCAGTGAACCAACCTAGTGAGAAAGGGCAAGTTTCCCTGGGACCCCAACAAGGGACTCTGGCTTTTACTCCAAGTGACACAGGCAATCACTAGAAGGTTCTGAGCTGAGGGTTTTTTAAAACAGTAGCTCCTATGTTGACAGCAGAATGTAAAAGGAGATCACGTTTGGACCAGGGTGATGATGATATGTGGTCAGATTCTGGATATATTTTGAAGGTAAAGCCACCATCAGGATCTGATGGCAAACAGCAGAATCCAGGATAACCAAGGCTTTTGGCACAAGCAATGGAACAATTTGCCATCAACTACGATAAGACTGTAAGAGAACAAATTTGAGAAAGAGACTGCTTTTTCAATTTTACCCTCACTGAGTTTGAAATGAGTCTGAGATATTAGACACTCAAGGGGAGATGTTGAACAGGCAGCTGGATATATGAGTCTAGGACTCAGGAATACAAGTTATAGCAATTTAATTTGGTACCTTATCTGACCCTGGGGTCTTTCCAAGGGATCAATATGAAGTCAAAAATTGAAATGCAACGTCACAGGACAACAGATTCAGTACAACAGCAGAACAAAAGCAGATCGTGCCTGCCCTATTCTCTAGGCACCTTGTTGTCTGCCCTGTGAGAAAGGTAGTCTATGGTGAGTGCAGACAACCCCCTGAAAGTATCTGGCACTGGCACCAATTGCAGGCATTCCAAATACAAATGCATATTTAAATTTATATCCTTGCCCTTACCACCCAGACTCTTACTCCCAGGTTCCACTTTTACTGATGTCACATTTTGGCACTGCCATCTTCAACATCCTCTCACCACATAACATAATTTGACTTATATGAAACTTACACCTAATGGTCATGTAAAGATATTTACTCAATACTGTTGATGATTCAGTTTACTTTTCTTTCTCAATAACTGACTCTTCTTCATTCCTATTTTAATCAGCTACAAAGCTGGCCTAAGATTGAAATTTATTACAATTTTAAATGAGAAAGTCTCACATTTTATACTCCCAGCATACATTTTATGCTGAGAGTACATACTTGGAAGATATTTTTTAATGATTTTTTAAAACACTTAATATCAATAATGTATCATATCTAATGAAATCTGGGGAACATAAAACAGGCAGAAAGGGGGAAATAAAGAGCAATTTTCAGTGTATATATACTTCTGTTAGTCTTATAAAGGTTTTTTATTTCCTTTTAAACACAAACCAATGTAAACAGGTAAAAAAAAGTTCTTAATATATTTCAGTGATGCTTACAAATAAGGATATGGCTGCCTAAGAGATAAGTCAATAGGCTTTTCTATACCAATCCAGAATCATACTGTGCAGTTGACAGTCAGAAATATCTGCTAATATGAAAAACATACTGCACATTACAAAGAATTTAAGAACCTTTGCACAGAAGAATCTAGAAACTCTGGGGTGAGAACAGTAACTTAATGACAAAGAAAATGCCTTGTAAATGAAGCAAGCCCTGCTTTTGGAGTTTTAGTTTCACCTTTAAAATCAATTCACACCTATTAAAATGCAAAGAGTATAGGATGGCTAATCAAAAAACTAAGAATATGTGGAAAGAAATAAAAGGCAGGACGAAGAAAAAATAGTCATAAAAGTTGATTGGTCTAACTTGGGTTTCAAGGAGAAAAAAATATTTCAAAAGCAACAGTTTTTATCCTAGAATCTAGTGACAAAGAAACAATGAACTCCACATTCCTGAAGAATTCTATGACCTCAAGAAAAGAATGGAAACAATGAAGTTTAGTTCATTTCCATCTGTAAGCCTACAATTACTATAACATCACTTTGTGGTAAAAGTATGCATAGTACACTTACCTGCAAAAAGTGATTTGAAGAGTACTCCAAGGGCATACCATACAAGTAATTAGAGGTCAATCACACGGAACACAAAAGGTCAGGTCGTATGATATAACATGCCATTTATGTAAAATATCGAGAATCGGTGGGTAACAAGGCTTGATGAGGGTGATAACTGCTTAAGGGGTGCAGGGTTTCCTTTTTGGTGATAAAAATGTTTTAGAACTAGACAGAGGTGGTAGTTGCATAACACTGTGAATGCACTAAATGCCGATGAGTTGTTTACTTTTGTGTGTGTGTGTGTGTGTGTGGTTTTTGGCCAGAGCTGGGTTTGAACCTGCCACCTCCGGCATATGGGGCAGGTGCCCTACTCCTTTGAGCCATGGGCGCCGCCCAAGTTGTTCACTTTCAAAATGGTGAATTTTATGTTATTATGAATTTGATCTCAATTAAAAAACTAATAATACTGAGGCAAGAGAATCGCTTAAGCCCAAGAGTTTGAGGTTGCTGTGAGCTGTGACACCACAGCACTCTACCCAGGGCGACATAGTGAGACTCTGTCTCAAAAAAAAAAAAAAAACCAAAACAAAACAAAATTTAAAAGAAAAAACTAATAATAAATCCTTTTTATATCTCCTGTTTAAATTCTAAATATATATATACATATGTATGTATGTGTGTGTACACAAATTCCCCCAAATGAAGGGGTGGGAAATCAGTGGGATAAAATGAAACAACACAGACAGCAGAAGATGGCTCAGTATGTTTTCATCCTTAGTCCTCATTATGTTTGGAGGTCAGAAGGGTTCAACAGCTGGGTAGTCTTTTTTGCCAAGACAAAACTAAAAGAAAAAACTCAAGATTTCTTGAAATTTCTTCTTAGGACTTGCAGATTCCTACAGCTTCCATATTCTTTGGGTTATAACCAGGGTGATAAATAAAAGAAATTAGTACTGGGGGTAAAATACAGCTAAGCTATGCATAAGGCTTAGCTATAGTCCACACTAAGTTACACCCCAGCAATCAAACTTTACAAAACTGAATGTCAAAGTAAGTACTCCATCCAAACAATTTAAACAATAAAATTCAAACATCTAAATCTACTCAGATTTTTAAAATATTAAAGACTCAAGTCACTGCTTTTGTGAATTAAATCATAATTAACACATAAGGTAACTACAGAAAAATCTAGCTCTCATTATGTCCCTATCTTTTACTATCTCTGAGCTGGGACCAATATTCACAATTTCCTTAGGAAAGCACTAAAAATACAATAGATACAAATCATTATTTGAAATATGGAATCCGCAGGCTACATGTAATCAGTTCCAAAAAGTTTACAAATATTTAATACATGACATTAACATTAAATTAACATCAGTATTTTCAAGGTCAATATTATGTTTGTTCAACTTCTTGGAGTCACACATTTTTGTGATATTTTTAACATCTGACTAAAGCTTCTATCATCACAAGATGCTCACACTGTTTACAAATACTTGAAAACAGCAGCTGGTATTCCTCAGTCACATCTTGTCACAATAAATAGAGTAGCAGTTTTAGACTCCAGGTATGTATTTACTAATGATCTATAAGAACTTTGCTTTAACTTAAAAGATTCTTCCCCTTAGTGATGGACACACACATACACAATTAAAAATAGGCAATTTAGTACAAAGTTATAACAAGATCACAAACACAGAGATTCGTATACATGCATACTGGAGAGTACAGCTATCACGCTGAATGAACTAAATGTTAAATATTGATCCGCCTTGTTTATATCTCATTCTTTCATTCATATCTTTTTTTTTTTAAGATGGAGTCTCCCTGTCTCGGTCAGGCTGGAGTGCAGTGGCTAATCACAGGCGAAAGCATACAGCACCTCAGCTTTGATTCTAGGCCCCAACAGATCCTTTTTGCCTTAGCTTCCCAAGTAGCTGAGACTATAGGAGCACATCACTGAGCGGAGCTCTTTTCATGTCATTTTTAATACCTTTTCCCATCCCATTCAAAAAAATGCAGAAAACAGGAACTTACCCACACAAGCATTGAGGAATAGCCAATCAGTCTTTTTCATCCTGTTTTTAATTTGCTTTAGTTTTTTGAAGTCCACTTCAAGTTCCTCCTTGCTGCCAACAGCACCAGCCAATTCAATCCTCTGAAAATCCATTTTCACTTCAGAGTCCCGTTTTGTAGTAGGAGGTGATCTCCGCTGACTATTACCGCTACTGCAACTTCCCCTCCATCGAGCTCTGTCTTGCTCATTTATTATTGAAGAAGCCTCTTCAGTCTCTGCCAACTCTATTGCTTCAATATTATTAGGTCTGGGATGATCACAAACAACACATTTTTTAGCCTTGGCCCAGTTTTCATATGTGCAAATAGAACAAGTCCAGTGCTGGGTCCTTGCATTCAGTTTATTTCTATCATTATATTCCTCACAAGGATCAACAGAAAAAGCAACTGGTCTTGAGCCAGATCCTGAGGACTGAGGAGATTCCGTGGGACTCCTGGTCCTACGTTGGGATAAACACTGGGTACATCTGATTGCTCTTGGCCAGTTCAAATAAGTACACATATGGCATGACCATTTATTTGCATTTTCCATGCTATATGAAGATTTAACCCGTGGTCTTGCACTAGAGTCTGGACATATCAAGGGACTACTTCCTCCTTCGGTGCTGGAAGGATCCCAATCTCTACCAACATCACTTGAACCACTTTTAAATGGATCTTCTGTAATTATTGTTCCACTAGGTCTTTGGGCACGACACATAGTACACTTGATTGCAGATGGCCAGTTTTCATACGTACAATATTCACAAGCCCACTTAATTCCACGTTCTGACATTGTGCACTTCTTGAAGTGAGTTATGTCAGGCAGGAAGCTATAAATAATTAGGACATGGTTATTAAAATAATAACTACATAATTCTACCTACAAATACATGCCCCCCCCAAAAAAACATGTCTTTTAACTTACAAAATATAAATTTCTTAAAAAATGTGAGATCTCATATTGAATTATCCCACTTTTATTTTTGATTTCCATAGACACTGGGGATAAATTCCACTCCCTCACCTCAAAAAAAGAAAAGAAATCTTAGTCCTCAAGATTTAATAAAATTGCATACTGGAATGCAAAAGAAATAGGCAGGAGATAAGGGAAGTCTGTTCTGAGAGGGAAGGAGACTAAAACAGAAACTAATAGAATTGTTTCATTTCAGCCAGACCGTCAATTTAGAAAAGTAGCCAATAGTTAAAAGACCAAAAGGGAGGGAAAACAACACAAACCAAATAATACCTTAAACACAATGCCTTTCTCAAATTATGAACAACATAAAATATGACTCACAAATTCGTAAGATCAAACTCAACTCTACCATATTTGCTAAAGGAAAAAATCATCTTAACAGTGCTAATTATCCACTGCTATTAATTAGCACAGGTAGGCTAGAAAGATGTTCTGAAGTAACAGTTACAACTAACAAAGTAACACTATACAATAGAGACAGTTCCTTGGTAATTCTGTCCCACAAAATCTAGTCCTACCTGGAATACAAAAAAAAAAACTACAAATTTCCTACACTTGGGCAAATCAAATTGAGGGAGTATCTGAAAGGTAACTACTAACAATCATTCCCAACATACAGTAGAACAGTGGTTCTCAACCTGTGGGTCGCAACCCACAGTAACTGTATTAAAGGGCCGCAGCATTAGGAAGGTTGAGAACCACTGCAGTAGAACCTCCACCATTGACTATCTCCCTACAATGACCAACTCCTTAAGTTGACCTAATTTTCATAGGCCAGACATGCATCACATGTATAGTACGGCCTAGTTCCTTATGTTGACCACCTCCATATGTTGACCAGTTTGTTACAGTCCACTAGGTGGTCAACTTACAGAGGTTCTACTCTGTGTATTTTGTTTGTTGAGACAGGGTCTCGGTATGTTACCCAGGCTAGACTGCAGTAACATCATCATAGCTCACTGCAACTTCAAACTCCTAAGCTCAAGCAATCCACCTGCCTCAGCCACCTAAGTAGCTGGGAATATAGGAGTACACCACCATACCCAGCTAATTTTTTTATAGAGACAGGGTCTTAACTATGTTACCCAGGCTGATCTCCATCTCCTGGCTTCAAGTAATCATCCCCTATACCAGCCTCCCCATGAGCTGAAATTATAGGTACAAGCCATCAGCACCAGCCCATCCAATATAATTTTGAATGTTTATATTCAAATTATTTAAAATTTTGAATATTTAAAGCATGTTCAAAAATCAATTCATATTAAAAATATATTCACTATTTAATAGGTTCAAGAGTGGGCTTACTAACATTGCCACATTAATAAGTCTTTATTATTTAATAACAACTAATTCATAAATGAAGCAACTTACTAGCAAAGTTAATAATGTGGAGGTTTTTTGTTTGTTTGTTTGTTTTTGCAGGTTTTGGCCAGGGCTGGGTTTGAACCTGCCACCTCTGGCATATGGGGCCAGCGTCCTACTCCTTTGGGCCACAGGCACTGCCCATAATGTGTTTCTTTTTATTGTTGGGGATTCATTGAGGGTACAAGAAACCATGCTACACTGATTGCATTTGTTGGGTAAAGTCCCTCTTACAAACGTGTTTTGCCCCAAAAGGTGTGGCACACACCAAGATCCCACCCCGCCACCCCCCACCCCTGCGCTCCTTCCCTCTCTCTGCTCTTCCTTTCCCCACCCCACCCTCAGTCTTTCTCTCTCTGCTTAATGTTTTTTTTTTTAAAGCCTTGGATTTAGGCATGGGCCACTACAGCCAACTTCTCCATTTTCTTAAATTCTTTCTCAAAATCAAACAACATCATCCCACCTCTTATTTTTAACCAGGAAAGAGAAAGAAATCCTAGGCAGAATATAGAAGCTTTTCCCTCTCTTTCTTAGGGATTTTTCCTGAACCTGAAAAGCTGGATTTTTTTCACTTTGGAAGTACACTGTATTTTGTTCCTGCCGCTAAGTCCACATTCCATTTATAGTGTGAACTCTGCTAAAACAACAAATTTACTGTAAGAAAGGCTACTGTTTAATAGCTAAAATAAAATTCACACTTACTAAGATTTTAGTTTCCATGCTATAACCTCCACCTTGCACATGGTTATAATAAAAACACGGTTTATAAATCAGACCAAAGACAAGATTCAGTCTTCATGCTGGCTCAGATTCTGACTTCCTCAGGAGATACTGCAAAACGTGATAAGTGGTTCTGTATGACTGTGAATAGCTAATTCCTGTAAAGGAGACCAAAACTGAATTTCACTTGAAGCCTGCTACTTTATTCAGAAGTATTTAAAAATAAAAAGCTTTATTTTAATCAATTCTCTATTTTAATCCTACTCATTTATTTTAATAATAGACTGTTAGGTTTAGAATTCTAAGTTAACACAGCAATATTATTAGGTAACTGATTGGGCTGGTCAGCCAAATTAAACATGAGAATGATACTTTTCTATACAACCTTACACATGTACAACATGTTTGCACACATATTAATATTATCATTAATATTAACTTGGCAATGCTAAGCCAATTCCTACTTATATTACTGAAAGGGGACAGACAGTATAACTATATAAACAGAAAAAGGAAAAAGAAATTGCTTATATTTAGCCATGAAACCTTTAGCAACTGTGTTTTCTTCCTAATCCAGACAATTTAAATTTATCTTGCTTGGATTTTTAGATTTAGTTTCCACAAATTTATTACACACAATCTGAGGGTAATCCAGAAGGGTACTTAAGGCCAGGGAACTATAACTATACAAACACCCATAAAGTGGACAATGGAGATTTAATAATAATTGTCATATTCATTAGGCAGAGTCTTCCTTTAGTTTCTCAGGAATGCAATATAAATAAATTACTTACTCATGCTATTAGAAATTAAAATGAGCATGTAGAAATTTATTGCAACAAGAATAAATGCCAGCCTTGGTGCCCGTAGCACAGTGGTTAGAGCGCCAGCCACATACGCCAAGGCTGGCGAGTTCGTACCTGGCCCAGGCCAGCCAAACAACAATGACAACAACAAAAAATAGTGGGGCACTGTGGCAGGCACCTGTAGTCCTAGCTACTTGGGAGGCTGAGGCAAGAGAATCACTTAAGCCCAAGAGTTTGAGGTTGTTGTGAGCTATGATGCCAGGGCACTCTACCAAGGGCAACATAGTGAAACTCTGTCTCCAAAAAAAAAAAAACAGAATAAATGCCACACTCCAGGCATGGTGGCTCATGCCTTTAATCCTAGCACTTTGGGAGGCCAAGGAGGGAGGACTACTTGAGCCCAGGAGTTCAGTACCAGCCTGGGCAAGAGTGAGACACCATCTCCACAAAAAAAATAGAAAAATCAGCCAGGTACAGTGGCATGTGCCTGTAGTTCCAGTTACCCAGGAGACAAAGGCAGGAGGATCACCTGAGCCCAGGAGGTTGAGACTGCAGTGAGCTATGAAGATGCCACTGTACTCTAGACTGGATGACAAAGTGAGATCCTGTCTTTAAAATAAAAAAAGGGAAAGAAGAATACATGCCATAATGAACATATGTTCAGAGCTACTATAATTACAATATTTCTTTTAAAATATTCACATTCAAAAATCCATAGATGCTTTGACAAATCTAACTACATTTGTAGGCTCAACTAAACTGCATAACATATGTTAATGATAATAATAATATATGTTAACATAATATATGTCCAGGCAAATAAAAAAATCACCAGAAAAAATAATCACTGTTCTATAGGCTTGGTAAAATAATAGACAAAACAGCTGCCAACTTAACTTACCCCTCCCAAAATTCCAGGTAACTAAGCAATACAAAAACCAAGCTCCAGAGTTTTAAAGAAGTGCATATCCAATCCAGAGCTCCAGAGTTTTAAAGAAGTACATATTCAATATCCAATCTATGGAAAACTGAAACTTAGCAGGAATGTGTTAATAATTGAAATCTAAAATTTAGGCCCAGAGGCGTGGCGCCTGTGGCTCAATGGGCTAAGGCGCCAGCCACGTACACCTGAGTTGGCGGGTTCGAATCCAGCCCGGGCCTGCCAAACGACGATGACAGCTGCAACCAAAAAATGGCCGGGCGTTGTGGCGGGCACCTGTGGTCCCAGCTACTTCGGAGGCGGAGGCAGGAGACTTGCTTGAGCCCAGGAATTGGAGGTTGCTGTGAGCTGTGATGCCACAGCACTCTATCCAGGGTGACAGCTTGAGGCTCTGTCTCAAAAAAAAAAAAAAAA